>QNTS01004290.1:85828-103607 GCA_003317085.1 Hucho hucho | reverse complement strand
ATTGACCAAATACTTATTTTCCACCATAATTTGCAAATAAATAAATTAAAAATCCTACAATGTGATTTTCTGGATTTATTTTTCTCATTTCGTCTGTCATAGTTGAAGTGTACCTATGATGAAAATTACAGGCCTCTCTCATCTTTTTAAGTTGGAGAACTTGCACAATTGGTGGCTGACTAAATACTTTTTTGCCCCACTGTATCTCCCTGTCATATTACATAATCCATGCAGCAGCATACAATACATTTTTGGACTCACCTTGTTGTGCTGTGCTCATTTGAACAGGAAAGTGGCGCAGCGGTCCTTCGTGGGAAAGTTTTGTCATCAAACTTTGTCATCAAAGTCTGGCATTCTCTGGATTTATGGTGCTTTCACGACAACTGGGAACTTTTTTTCCCGACTTGGAATTCTGAGTTGGATGACCGTTCAAAATGTATTTTCCCAGTCTGATTTTTTTTCAGAGTTCCCAGTTGTCTTGAACTCACTGAAGTCTGAGATTTCCCAGTTCCGAGATTTAAAAGCGACAGAAGTCATGGTGGATTGATTGACAGCATGGCCAATGTTGAATGTTATTCTTTTATGCTTGGAAAAGAGACTCTTAAACCCACACTTGGACCACACATCCACACCACTGAATAGCAGGCTAGTGATTGCTTTGCAATGTTTGCACTTAGCCACTGATTCCTTCCAAACCACTCTTCGTTGAATTTGCGATTTCCAACTTGTTGTGTAATGTTTATGTCCAATGGCCGATGAGCACCGAAACATTTTATCTATAATTTCTGTTAATAATTTCTCTTCATATGACAAGGATTGAAAAGGATTTGTCAGTAGATTGTCGACTTGATTCATGATGATGACTGCTAGCTAAGATTTTGAAAGTAGGATGTTGACATGATCAGTCCAATCAAAGCTACTGTAGATATAACGTGATTTGACATAATTTTATCTGTGGCCAATGACCTTGAGCCTTCTTGATGGGCACTTCCAATGTAACTCTATGGCAGCACCCAAGGGGCTTGAATTTTCGAGCTCTCCCCGTAGATTTTGCGGTGACGTAGTGTCCCCATGAGTGACAGAACACTGAGCCAGTCATGGCGCAACTAGAGAACAGTACTAAAGAACATTATTAACCCCAACTCTCCATATTTTCCGCTGGCTGCCCCACCACCACAGAAAGCACTGAGCTAGGCTGAAACACCTGCAATTTGGAGCTGCCTTACTCAAGAAAGCAAAAAAGAGACCATGTTTGTGTGCGGATTTATTATTCGTTTTTTGTTTGCAAACTGATATGTGACATGTATTAATGCCAAAGTAACATGCAAACAGGCATGTTGGCTAAACAGGTGGGGCTCAATGACGGGTCGCCACTGATATGAAACCTACATTTATTTATAGATTTTCTATTTTACAGAGTGATTAGATCAGTTGATAGCGACAGGGTCATACATTATATTACTTATACAATTTATTTGCCTCCTCTACTACTAGCTCAGCTTCTTAATGTCGTAGAGACAAACCTAAGATATTCTGGGATTTTACAGCTTGTTTCTAGCCGACGCGTTGTTTTAGATCGGTATTCAATCAAATTCTACCTTAGTGTGTTTCTGTGTGTGTGTGTGTGTGTGTGTGTGTGTGTGTGTGTGTGTGTGTGTGTGTGTGTGTGTGTGTGTGTGTGTGCGTGCGTGCGTGCGTGCGTGTGTGCGTGTGAAAGAGAGAGAGAGAAAGAGTAGATTTGTAGATTTGTTTAAGACTACCAAGAAACACTTTGTTTGACCCTGATTTAGCCCACTGCAGTAAAACATATGAATATCTCTCCTAACAACTCCCTTAATAAATCCCTTAATATCGTATAACTATTTGATGAAGAGGTTCTTGTTCACCACCATATTGTGATAGAAATAGAATATATTGTTTGGACTTGACTTGATGTAGCCCAGGTTACAGTATAGTGGTGGATAATAATGACAGCATATGGCACAGCTACAGTGAGAGCTCATCATTTGAATGGTAATTGGCTGAATTTGTTCAGATAATTCCACTTTGGATACATCTAAGAAACATACAGTAGAGTAATGAAATTGGTCAGAATCATCTTCAAGGTACACGTGCATGCACTTGCACTTTCAACGAGTGTGTAGTGAGGTCTGTACAACGTCATCCTGGATGTGAACTATTGTTTTTGTTTTTCGGACATGACCAGCACGCTGACATCTTCTTTCCTCTCTGACCAGTTTGTAAATTTGCAGCCCCATCTTGTGGCAAGGATTTGTACTTCAAGATAACTTGTTTTTATTGTATATATATATATGAATGAAGTGTGCTAGGGAAAAAACAAAAATGTGCACCCCAGGACCAGGATAGAGAAACACTGCCAGTATATATATATATATATATATATATTATATTTAAAAAAAAAGATGATTCAATATAAGGAAGTGTAGCCAGGAAACAGTAACATGGAGATTTAAATAAAAAATATCTATATATAGCTTATTACATGATATATGACAGTGCTTTATAAATACATTTGATTGATTGATATAAAAAGATATTGGATTCTTTATTTCTTGTTGTGTTAAACAGGGCTTAGTTTGGTTTGGTCTCGAGACGACGACGCTGTGTATCTGTCCATTTGTCCATCATCATCTCCTCCCACCCTGGGGTTTCCTCTCCCGCCCTGGGGTTTCCTCTCCCGCCCTGGGATTTCCTTTCCCTCCTTGGGGTTTCCTCTCCCGCCCTGGGGTTTCCTAGCCTGCCCTGGGTATTCACGCCTACTCCCTCTCCCCCTCTCGAGCGCCAGGCTGCCCATCATTACGCACACCTGTCACCATCGCTATGTGCATCAGCGCTTCATTGGACTCACCTGGGCTCCATCACTTTATTGATTGCCTCCTCTTTATCTGGCTATTCCTCAGTTTGATCCCCGTGTCAGCATTAAAGTTGTTATGTTCCCCTGTCCAGACGTGTTTTGTTTCATGTTTGTTATTTATTAAATATTCACTCCCTGTACTTGCTTCTCGTCTCCCAGCGTCACCCTCACATGGGGTTTCCTCTCCTGCCCTGGGGTTTCCTCTCCTACCCTCAGAACAATCTTCTGACGTGAGTACAGTACACAGGGGCCGCTCTGCCATCCCCCCCCCCCATTCTCTTATCATATGAGATGCCACTGAGAATACAAATATCCTGGCCCAATAAAAACCAAACAAGTAATGAAATGAAATAGTAGTAAGAGAGGAGAACAGCTCCACTGTTACAAAAGGCTACTGTACATTACAATTTAAGAGCAGGCATATTGCAGTATACTAATCATTGACATTGTCTGAGATCGTTGTACTGCCCATGATCTTCTCTCTTACAGCTTTTATTGCACACTTTGCTGAACGTGAGTTCAACTTTCTTCCCTAGAACAGGGTTTTTCATCCTGGTCCTGGGGACCCACATTTGTTTTTGCCCTAGCACTCACACACCTGATTCAAATCAAAGGCTTGATGAGGAGATGATTAGTTGAATGAAGTGTGCTAGGGAAAAAACAAAAATGTGCACCCCAGGACCAGGATAGAGAACCACTGCCATAGAACAATATATTCATGTTTTATGGTATTCAGTTCGTCTGGGTCATGTTCTGTTGTCAGAATATGTTTTGAAAAGGAATGAAATGGTAAGGTACTACCTGAACATGTACCATTAGAACACACATTCTCCTTTTCCGTTACAAAACATTTTGCTACATTGTGTCCTACTGAACACGACCCAGATTTCTGCTAGTCCAGTGGCCATGTGTGATGATTATGCCACTTCCTGTGCCTTCAGAGTTTGATGGAGAGCTGGTCGGATGACAGCTGGAACTGTTGTCATAACCGGAGGAATTCTCGCCACGGTGATACTCTTGTGTATCATAGCAGTGCTCTGTTACTGTAGACTCCAGGTAGGTGTGTGTGAGAGAGATATTAAGCCTTAGAATTACTACAGTCTCTGTTCACTTATTTACTGTCACAACATCCCTCTCTCCGTCTCCCTCCCTCTCCCCCTCTGCCCTTCAGTATTACTGCTGTAAGAAGAATGGGTCAGAAGGGGACACCAGCTCCGTCACGCAGCCCCACTTTGCCTGCAACGCATGCAGTGCTCCCGGGGTGGACGGGACGGCCGTCACTCCCCTCTCCCTCTCCCCAGAACTCCCTGCCTCCCATGCCACTGCCCCCCCCCGTAACTACTGTCCCACCTGTTCGCCCTACGAATCACCCTTCTATATCCGAACCACCGACGAGATGCACAACGGCGGCGAGCGCATCACCTACATGCCCACGCACTATGAGAACCCAGCGCTGGCTCTTGCCCTGCCCTCCCTGCATGGCTCCCTGCTGAGCACCGGCCAGCATCGCAGCAACCCAGCACCGGACTTCTACACCAACACTCGCGCTATAAGTACAGACGTGTGACCCACTTCCGATGTCCTGTTGGCTCAGTTGGTTGGAGCGTGGTGTTTTCTACTGCAGGGTTGTGAGCTCAATCCCTGCATAGGCCATGCACTGTACACAGAATATTTGTTCATTATGGCTTTGGATAAAAGAGACTGGTAAATGACCAGGTTTTTATGAGAGTAGTCTCTGGTAGCAACTGTGTCTCTCTGCTGACAACTAAAGAGAAGAGGATGAAAAAGGAGCACTGAGAGACAACACGGAGCGTTGACCTTTTGATCTGGTCATGCACTTCCTTGTTCTTTCTCCCTACACTGTGTCAGCTAGCTTCCAGCTGTATTTGAGTACACTCAAGTATTGTTTTTTAAACGGAGGTAGCTATCATGTTTGTTGCTGTTTAATTAAAAACTAGACTCCTGTAATACAGAGGCAGGGGAGCATCCCTTAGTGTTCAATAGACCAAGACCTATACGCTGTCTGGCGAGGTAGTGTGTGGGATTCTAAACTTCAATGTTCGAGGGCTATCTATTTCGTGGTTTTACCTGGACCTACTCTTGTCATTTCCCTGTATCTGTATCTGCCAAAAGAGATTCTGTTTGATTCTGAACTACAAATAAAAGAAAATAGCATTTTCAAGTGAAGGTAATCAGAAGAAGATGAAAGTAGCAAAAATAGTGAAGAGACCCTAACTACTTCAGAGCTTTCTCTATGCAAGTTCTATGCACGCAAAACCCAAATTGGTCGGAGAGAAAAGTTTAACAATGCAGCTGTTCACCTTGTATGTTTTTTTCCCCTCCAAATGTTTGTCATATGTAACTGGAACTATTGAAAGACTTGTCTATTGTTTTCTGTTCTTGAAAGAGGTATGTAGCCTACCATGGCTACTTTTGAGACAATGAAATTTGATCGCATAATATAAAAACTAGAATATTACAGTTTAAAGATTTCAAGTCAGGACAGGGGCATTTTGTAAGTGGGTGATGCAGTATTGCAGATAGTGATGATTTGTCTGTCTCTTGCACCTGTGTCATTGAGTGGACTACCATTCTTTGTGCAGAACACTGAAGTTACAGTACAGTTCAAATTGTATTTATCTTTATTGACAATGATGCAAAAAGTTGGAAATGTATATATTACCAAATGCATTGAAAGCATTTCTGTTTATTTGTTTGTCTCCTTGATTAACTGGCTGGTGACTTTTTGGATCCGGCCATGATGCATTCTGAATTGGGACGTGTAAGTCTGGTATGATTTAGATGTAGTTTTTGCCATTAGGTGTCCGCACTCTTCTGATCAGCTAATTGTTGATTCTATGAACTGTACAAATCCATGTCTTTACACATTTGAGTGTTTATTTCAACTTATGAATAACTTGAAATACAATATTTATGTAATTGGTAACAAAATACATAATTATTAACCTTGTTAAATGGCACTCATTTTTAACTAATATTAGACAGCATTGCTTGCCATGTATGATATTATTTTGCCCTGGTGTCTTTTTATGTTTTAGTGTGAAACAGCAAAACAAAAAATGAAGGACATGTATGATAAGGGTGATACAAATTTTACTATAGGTTTCTAAAAGCACCCCCATCAGCTACTTCTGTATAGAGCTGAAAAGCCCTATACCCTATCATACCTGTGACCACAGCAATGCTCATATGGATACAACAATACCAACATAAACATACATTTGTCTATTAGGTTCTTACACTTTTGATTAGATGTTACAAGTTTTTTGCACTAGTGCAAGTCTTGTACTTGTATTTTTGTCCAACATTAAATAAAGGAATGCATATATTGGAAAAAATGCTGTAAGAGGTAGATTGAAGCAGGAATCTGTTATAAAATTATTGTCCATGAAATGCAGTTGTGTGTTAGGATGTTGTTTCTAGTGTTTATTTGCTCTTTAAAAAGGGGTGAAAAGTGTGTGTCTGTTCAAAAGCTTCTATAAATCTGTCAATTTAAATCCAAACAAAGACAAAACATTACAATTGAGAATATCTACCGAATTACATGTCACATAAGGACACATTTTCATATCTAATTCCTATTGGTTTAGGTTATTCATAAAACTAACAGATTTTTTGAAAATACTATGCTTAAACAAAAGGGTGATATATTAAAAGAGAAACAAACAAACAAAAAATATTTCACACTGTTACCTTTTGACAATTAAAGATTTATAACTGCTTGAAATATATTTGTTGTCCATATTGTACACACACACACACACACACACACACACACACACATACACAGCCTGCTCATAGTAGTTAAAAACAAGCCCATAGGCAACTTCCAATTTAGTGGATGTAACAACAATGTATTGCAGTGGTCTGAAGCATATTCCAACTTTCTGTTTTCATATTTAGCCTACCAAAAATGTTACAATGAATAAATAATATCACACCACCATCCTTTCTCTCCCAGAATCGAATCAAACAGACTAAACAACTTCTTTGCTCGCTTTGAGGACAATACAGTGCCACTGACACGGCCTGCTACCAAAACCTGCGGGCTCTCCTTCACCGCAGCCAACGTGAGTAAAACGTTTAAACGTGTTAACCCTCGCAAGGCTGCCGGCCCAGATGGCATCCCTAGCTGTGTCCTCAGAGCATGCGCAGACCAGCTGGCTGGTGTGTTTACGGACATATTCAATCAATCCTTATCCCAGTCTGCTGTTCCCACATGCTTCAAGAGGGCCACCATTGTTCCTGTTCCCAAGAAAGCTAAGGTAACTGAGCTAAATGACTATCGCCCTGTAGCACTCACTTCCGTAATCATGAAGTGCTTTGAGAGACTAGTCAAGGATCACATCACCTCCACCCTACCTGACACCCTAGACCCACTCCAATTTGCTTACCGTCCCAATAGGTCCACAGACGACGCAATCTCAATCACGCTGTACACTGCCCTAACCCATCTGGACAAGAGGAATACCTATGTAAGAATTCTGTTCATCGACTACAGCTCAGCATTTATCACCATAGTACCCTCCAAACTCGTCATTAAGCTCGAGACCCTGGGTCTCGACCCCGCCCTGTGCAACTGGGTCCTGGACTTTCTGACGGGCCGCCCCCAGGTGGTGAGGGTAGGAAACAACATCTCCACCCTGCTGATCCTCAACACTGGGGCCCCACAAGGGTGCATTCTCAGCCCTCTCCTGTACTCCCTGTTCACCCATGACTGCGTGGCCATGCACACCTCCAACTCAATCATCAAGTTTGCAGACGACACTACAGTGGTAGGCTTGATTACCAACAACGACGAGGCGGCCTACAGTGAGGAGGTGAGGGCCCTTGGAGTGTGGTGTCAGGAAATTTAACCTGTCACTCAACGTCAACAAAACAAAGGAGATGATCATGGACTTCAGGAAACAGTAGAGGGAGCACCCCCCTATCCACATCGACCGTAAGGCTCTCCAGAGGGTAGTGAGGACTGCACAACGCATCACTGGGGGTAAACTACCTGCCCTCCAGGACACCTACAACACCCGATGTCACAGGAAGACCAAAAAGATCATCAAGGACAACAACCACCCGAGCCACTGCCTGTTCACCTCGTTATCATCCAGAAGGCGAGGTCAGTACAGGTGCATCAAAGCTGGGACCGAGAGACTGAAAAACAGCTTCTATCTCAAGGCCATCAGACTGTTAAACAGCCATCACTAACATTGAGTGGCTGCTGCCAACATACTGACTCAAATCTCTAGCCACTTTAATAATAAAAAATTGGATGTAACAAATGTATCACTAGTCACTTTAAACAATGCTTTATATAATGTTTACATATCCTACATTACTCATATGTATATACTGTACTCTATACCATCTGCTGCATCTTGCCTATGCCGCTCGGCCATCGCTCATCCATATATTTTAATGTACATATTCTTATTCATTCCTTTACACTTGTGTGTATAAGGTAGTTGCTGTGAAATTGTTAGATTACTTGTTAGATATTACTGCACGGTTGGAACTAGAAGCACAAGCATTTCGCTACACTCGCATTAACATCTGCTAACCATGTGTATGTAACCAATAAAATGTTATTTTATTTGATACGAGTGCAATAAAAGCGTTGCTTTAAATATACACTAGATGACCAATAGGGGGCGCTGTTTTGAAGTCACCGTGCCTCCATGTTGGCACTCCACCGTTGTAAAAAATATTTTGGAGCTATAGAAATGCATTTATGAATGTCTACAATTGACATTGCCACGTTTATTCTATTACAGACACTAAAAATAAAAATATAAAAAAAGAGATTACCAATGTTACTGTCCCCACTACAGCAACAAAATACTTAAATACATGCACTTTTTTACTTTACATTTTTAATTGAAATACTGTAGAATTGGTCGACCGGTGGCTACAAAGCCTCTCAATGGCCAATACATAGCATCAACAATCCAGGGTTTACAACGTTGAATTAAGCCAAAGATTATGGATATACTGACAAGACACTTGTCTCTCCGCCCTTGTCATTGTCCACAAAGCGGCACAGCCGCCTGTCTAGCTCCCGCCAATAATTTATTTGGATTGGTGGATACATCCAATTCGTTTTTACTTTGGTGGATTCATCTGATAATTGTTTTACTTTTTGTAATATTCGATGAGGGTTGTTGACATCAAACCCGCCTGTATTCAATGGATAGATGCTATGCTACTAGCGTCATGACATGACAATGCATAGCCATCACAAGACAACTCCGATATAAAGTTTTTTCCCCTCAAAATTAAGGAATGTCACGTGTCCTACGGGGATGTCTGGGTCCTACTCAGTATTTTACTTGTAATGCTATTTTATGTTTCTTCAGAAAAAATATACATATAGTGATGTCTTATGTTTGTATCGTACTGTAATTTGAAATGTTATAATAAAAAACAATAAATAAATAATATAATAATATTTAAAAAATGTAACAACCTAAGCATACAGGACTTCTATTCAATCAAATAAACCTCATGTAGGAAATAAGCCGTACAATTTATTGGGGACCAAATTCGGCACTCTCATTGACCTCCATAGAAAATAGACTTGCTTGGTGGGCGAAAAAAAGCCACCTGCTGGAGGGAGACACATATTTCGTCGAGTTGGACCTCTCTCTTTACCTCTTCCTCTCTGATAGAACCGGGGTGACGGCGTCGTGAACGTGCACGGACCAGTGGGGCTCGCGGAGGAGCGGTGAGTGTGCGGTGCTGCTGCAGGTTGACAGTTAACGTTAGCTATTTCTCTGGAGGTGTTTACTCTAAACAAGTAAGTTGTTAGCTATTTATCTTCTAAAGACATTCAGCTTCGACAATTGCGTGTGATGAAAAGGACAATTTGATATGATTTCTTACATTTTTAGGTTATTATGCGACTTTGTTCTGACAATTTCATGCGTGAGCTTGCACCACTTTCTATCTGATGTGGGTGAACTGTTTTGACTCGTAGCTAACGGGTTAGCTAGTATTAGCCACACTAGCATGGCTAGCACAGATGGCCTTTTAGACACTTCCTGTTGCCCAGTATGTGTGCTGTGACATAGTTATGTTGTGGTTTTACAGTCCCGCTTATGATAGTTTAACTGTGTTAAATAATTGTACTTTTCGGCCAAATACATAATTTTGATGTTAACCTCGCTCGCTAGCTTGGTACGTTAGCTTTCCATTTTGTCATATTCTTCTCTACTATGAAGTACCTGCCAGCTTTGAAAGGCTCGCTCTCTCGCTAGCTAGCTAACTAACGTTATTTTCTTTCCTTTGTACTTGGTAGAGTACGTTACCGTTTTTCGTAACTACCATTGTAATCGAGGTAACTTAATTCGGTATCTCCATTTTAGATCCGTTGAGTAAACTCAGCTACTATAACTAGCTAACTATTAACTACAAATAATACATGTCGTATGTTGTAACAGTAGTTAGCTTGTGCAGTTAACTTTAGTTACATAGTTCATGTAAACACTTTTTGTGAGGGGATTGTAGAGGTGGAGAAAGAGCAGAACCATTGATTGATTAACTTAACTAGCTAGCTAACCAGTAACTTGCTTTTCAGCTACTTCAACTCAGTTGGACCTTATTATCCATTCACGTGACACTGGTGAGGCTTGCAGTTAACATATCACTGATTCGAGGTCTGATAGTATCGGCTCATAAGTTAGTGGGAAATTGATCCTGGACTATCAGGGATAGTGGGAAATTGATCCTGGACTATCAGGGATAGTGTGAAATGAACAAACTAGACACCGAATGTTGACAGCTTGTATACTAAAAAGTTTGGATTGTGGCCGCACCCATCTATAATTAGTTTTAATAGAATTCACTTGCAGGATCCATTTCTATACATTGATGGTATCAGGCTCTATTGTCTAAATGCACCATAACCTGCAAAAAAAGGTCTGTAGTTTAGGAATGTAATTTTAAGTTGACATTTATGAGAACACAATGTACATCACATCAATGGAGTTGAAAAGATGCGACTGGGCGGACTGAACCTGACTATATTGAGTCAGTTGATACTTGTAAAAATGTAAGTTCTTAAACCCTGGCTGTGTACCTATGCTTGTCCTCTAGCTGCGTGCTTTACTTTGTTTGCTGAAATCCATACTTTTAAGTAAAATTTTTGTCAAATAAAACCAACGACTGTTTCCTCGTATCGACTGACAGCGACTCGATGTAGTCGGAGAGATACACTCATCCCACAGTACTCGCAACCCAACTCCACAGATATCGTGGAGTAGAGAAACCCAGCTTACCTCAGCACCCTGACTCGGGTAGTGCAAACAACCTTATTTCACAAGCTGGTGAAGTTTTACAATGACCTTTTACCAGAGGAACAGATACGGAAGTGGAGTTGTTTACTGTAGTGAAGTGATGCGCAGCTACTGTACTGTGGCTTTGCCCTAACACCTTGATCACACCGATAGTCATTGCGCAAAATGGTACGCAGCATCATCTGGATATGTGTGCAACAAAAGTTAAACATTCACCTTCTGCTATCATTTCTGTCAAGACGTCTACGCATACAGTTTGATGCATACGTTAGATAAAGCCAACGTATGCACCACACAGAACGCACCGCAACTGCCTCTGCAACTCAAGGCAAACGCAGCTTTCCATTGGAAATGAATGTACTTCTGGTGTACCAAAATGCAACAACGCTCTCTGTGGGATCGAGGCATAATGATCCACACTGATTCAGAGCGGTTGGGTTAAAGGCCGAAGACTCGTTTCGGTTGAATGCATTCAGTTGTGCAACGGACTAGGTCTCCCCTTTCCCTAATGCAGCACCTGATGTTTGCATTTGGGACTGGGCAGCATATTTGACTTTTTACTGGTATTAATGCACAGGCTGGGTTTTTACATGACCTAGGCTTCTACACCAGTATTTCAATGTTTGTTAATGTGATACGCCACTCCTCTGCATGTAATGTCTGTAAAAAAAAAAATATGTATGTATATATGTTTACTCTGTTTTGCTATTTGGGTGGTCTCTCTCCCCCTTCCTCTTGCGTGCCGCTTCCCTCACCCGCTGTCACTCAATGAGAGCAGTTGTTGATTGAGCAGAGTCACAAGCATTTGCTGTTCACTCTGCCTACATTGTCAGATGCAAATAAATGTTTGTGACAACCTTGTTGCGACGAGTGCAGGAAATGGATGAAAATGCTGAATTATTTTTAGTTGAAGATGGATTGAACAGTGTAAAACAATCAGAATGGAGAAAGCCCATTGAAATCACTTAGAATTTGTGTTGCTACCTTAGGGTCATGCACTACTCATAAAGGATATTTAGAACTGTTTTATTATTCAAACACATCAAATACTGTGAAAAATGTTGTGATATATATCGCCCAGCCCTATTTGCATTTTAAGTCCACATTTGCTGTGTGTGTGTGTGTGTGTGTGTGTGAGAGATACACATTGAGAGAGACCTACAGACATACAACTCAAGGTTTTGTCTTGAATAACCTAACTTGGGTCAAGGAATACTGTATTATATGGTATGGAGTCATGAGCAGACAGACTGAACATTGTTGTGCAAACCAGCTCAACAGACTAATTATTTGGGGCGTCTCAACATGATGTAACCTCACCTAAAATGTAAGCAAAATATGGCACCCTAGTATTATGCTGTTTACGAGCGGCGCAATGGTCTAAGGCACTACAGACCCTGGTTTGATCTTGGGCTGTATCACAACTGGCCATGATCGGGCAGTGCACAAATGGCCCAGCGTCGTCCAGGTTAGGGGAGGGTTTGACCAGGGTAGGCCGTCATTTATTGTTAAATAAGAATTTGTTCTTAACTGACTTGCCTAGTTAAATAAACAAATGAGTACATGGGCTTCTAGCCTAGTAGAAGTAGTTTGCTATTCATTGGAAGAACAATATTTTCAGAATTGCTTGGAGAAGAAAGCTACATGCAGGGCCCAAATGTTTTTCTACCCTTTGCCTTTCATTCTGTGGTTTCTCAGTTTCTCACCAATGTGTGCTAGATTAGAGTTGTTTCCCAACTCCAGTCCTCCAGAACCCCCAACGGTACATGTTGTTGTGGCCTCGGACAAGCACACCTGATTCTACTAGTCAACTAATCATTGAGTTGAATCAGGTGAGTTTGTCCGGGGAGCCCACAACATGGACCGGAGTTGGGGCAACACTGGACTAGAGGATGCGCACTTAGTCAAAGCCTGTGTCAAGCCATGCATCAGTGACGGGCCTGTGTGTACCCTACCACACTGAGACTTATTTCCCAGAGGCAGGAAAGCTGCTGTAACCTAGCAGCTAGCCTATGATGTCATAGCCCCTTGCTGTAGACAGACATTCGCCCATCAACTGGAAGGAGGTGCAAGGCAAGGAAATGTGAAGTTGTTGCCCCACCTAATATGATTCAGACTTGCCTTGAGTGACCTCGACGAGTCAACTCAGTCGTTTTTGATGGACGCTTCAATGTGTGCAGGTTTTACTATTGTGTTTGGCTAGGCTATAGTTTATTGTAGTATTACGTACAGGGTGGACTGTTTATCTTTCTCTGAATAGCCTAGTTTGTTGTGTGTGTAATTGGCCTAGGGTGTGATAACTGGTTAAAGGGTCGGGTTCAGAGCTTTTGTATTATTTGGGCAGTACAAGCAGTCAGTTTCTCCTGTAAGGCAGACAGTAAAAGGTAGCTTCTGCACACGCCCAGTTAGGTCAGTTAAATTGCATTAGTATTGCCGTGTGTTGTAAGGTGTGTTGACGTGTTCATTGCCGTCACCACACCCTAGCTTAAATATAGTCCACGCTGTAGTGAGAAATTCAAGATTTGTTGTGCAATATTTAGCCAATAGCAGGGACAGTGTTCTATTTTGAGACAGTCTTGAATATGTAAATAAGCAAATAGGCAGAGGGGTAGCCTACTAAACTCAGCAGAAAAAAAGATAGGATCCTGAAAAGGGGACGTGTCTTTCAAAGATAATTCTTAAAAATCCAAATAACTTCACAGATCTTCATTGTAAAGGGTTTAAACATTGTTTCCCAAGCTTGTTCAATGAACCATAAACAATGAATGAACATGCACCTGTGGAATGGTCGTTAACCTCTCCGGGCTAGGGGGCAGTGTTCGGAGAGTCTGGCGTGCCCAAAGTAAAATGCCTGTTACTCAGACCCAGAAGCTAGGATATGCATCTAATTAGTATTAGATAGAAAACACATTGAAGTTTCTAAAACTGTTAAAATAATGTCTGAGTATAACAGAACTGATATGGCAGGCGAAAACCAGAGGAAAATCCATCCGGAAAATTTTGAGCTCCCATGCAATTGGTATGGTTTCCTATTGCACAATGAAAATAATAGATCCCAGATTGCAGTACCTATGGCTTCCACTGGATGTCAACAGTCTTTAGACAAGGTTTCAGGCTTGTTCTTTGAAAAATGAACAAGTAGCTGTAGTTTCATTGGGTTCCTCCTTGGGATTGCAAACAGAGGAAGATCTTCAAAGGTAAGTGATTTATTTTAGCGCTATTTTAGATTTTTGTGACGCCTGTGCTGGTTTGAAATATATTTATATGCAGGAAGTATGCGGGGCGCTGTCCTCAGATAATCAAATGCTATGCTTTCGCCGTAAAGCCTATTGTAAATCGGACAAAGTGGTTCGATAACCAAGATTCTAAGCTAAAGAACTTGTATTTTCATGAATGTTTTTAATATTACGATTTTTGTATTTTGAATTTCGCGCTCTGCAATTTCACCGGATGTTGTCGAGGTGGCACGCTAGCGGGACACTGTTCCGTAGGAAGTTGAGACACTAACAGCTTACAGATGGTAAGCAATTAAGGTCACAGTTATGAAAACTTAGGACACTAAAGAGGCCTTCCTACTGAAAAACACCAAAAGAAAGATGCCCAGGCTTCTCACAGCAAGAACTGGCAAATCTGGTGCAGTCCATGAGGAGATGCACTGCAGTACTTAATGCAGCTGGTGGCCACACCAGATACTGACAGTTATTTTGACCCCCCCTTTGTTCAGGGACACATTATAAAATTTCTGTTAGTCACATGTCTGTGGAACTTGTTCAGTTTGTCTGTTGTTGAATCTTATGTACCTACAAATATTTACACGTTAGGTTTGCTGAAAATAAACGTAGTTGACAGTGAGAAGACATTACTTTTTTTGCTGAGTTTATTATTTGTATGGTAATAATACATTTTTATTTAGTAAAGTCGTTTCTTGCCTCACAATGCAATTTACAGTCACCTATTTGTCCCATTGTGTTACAGACCAAGTAAAAACAAATTCATGTCAAGCCCTTCATAATGTAAAAACGTTAAATCTCATGCAATGTAGGCGTGCATTGAACACCACAAATGTGACTGACCTCCTTGATTCGGTCTTATGTAGCAAAATTTGAAATAGTGTTTTTTACATTGGATAAAAGCAGAGACACAGAGCTACAAAATGGTATATCATACACTGCATTTGAGGAACAATGGGGAAAGTTGATAAACTTGTAACCTCACTTTTGAGAAAATAGTCTGTTTTGGTACCTACTGGAGAGCTCTTCTTTGTCTACACCTATTCAGAATCGTTCACACCCTCTAGCTTTAGCTCCACCCATCTTTAAGGGTTGATCCGAGCGTTCTAACAGCAGTCAAGCAACCAAGCTAACTGTTGTCGCAGTGACATTCTATTAAAATGGACACTTGCGTAGTGGAGTCTTTCGTTAAGACTTCTAGCTAGCTAGGGAAACAATGAACCATAATCCGAACTCATGACGTTACTACCCTGCATGAATATGCAGGTAGCTAACCAGGGTAGCCTAGTGGTTAGAGCATTGGTCTAGTAACCGAAAGGTTGCAAGTTCAAATCCCAGAGCTGACAAGGTACAAATCTGTTGTTCTGCCCCTGAACAGGCAGCTAACCCACTGTTCCAAAAAAAACAGGTTCAATGTTTTCTAGTTAACATTAAGCTATAATTAGCCAAGCAAATGGATCTGAGATACAAATAATAAGATCATACACATAACATTAGCTAGCGAGCCAGTCAGCTAACAGTAGACTAACTTGAAATGAAAATGCCAAATTAAGAAACGTGTAATATCTGAACATGTAGCTAGCAAGACTATCTTACCTGTATACATCATGGTCACGGATGCCATGGTTGCCCTTAGTTTGAAGATGTAATCCGGAGAGGTATTGTCTCCATCTCCTTAGCTGTCATACTTTAATTCCACTGATTTCAAAACCCGGTCCTCCAGAAAGTGGAGAGCAACGCTTACGCAATATATATTTTTTTAAGGCATCGTTATACAGTATTACCAACACATACTGACCAGCTCAAATAAACAAAGGGTGCTATATGGCAGACCAATCCAAACTCATCTCTTGGCATGTCCAGCCCACTCATTATCTCAGCCAATGCCTAGCGGGAAGGTTGCGGTCTTTTTCCTGTTGCTTAACTTTGTAATTTAACAATTTTATTCTTATTTACAGATGACATACATGTTTGTTATTAAGGCACATGAAAGTTCACATGTTTCAGAAGACATTTCTGCCAAAAAATGCATTTTGATATAAAACACAGATTACGTTCAAATAGCTCTCGTGTGAAGTAGTGACCCGTGACATACGCCTAGTTTCCTTAAACGGGTCACATATAGGCTACTGTAGACGATCATAGAAATAAAATCAAAATCAAATCAAATGTATTTATAAAGCCCTTCTTACATCAGCTGATGTCACAGCGTGCTGTACAGAAACCCAGCCTAAAACCCCAAACAGCAAGCAATGCAGGTGTAAAAGCACGGTGGCTAGGAAAAACTCCCTAGAAAGGCCAAAACCTAGGAAGAAACCTAGAGAGGAACCAGGCTGTGAGGGGTGGCCAGTCCTCTTCTGGCTGTGCCGGGTGGAGATTATAAATCAAATCAAAATCAAATCAAATGTTATTTGTCACATACACATGGTTAGCAGATGTTAATGCGAGTGTAGCGAAATGCTTGTGCTTCTAGTTCTGACCATGCAGTAGTATCTAACAAGTAATCTAACAAATTCACACAACTACCTTATACACACAAGAGTAAAGGAATGAATACGAGTATGTACATTAAAATACATGGATGAGCGATGGCTGGCCGGCGTAGGCAAGATGCAGTAGATGGTATGGAGTACAGTATATACATATGAGATGAGTAATGTAGGATATGTAAACATTATATAAATGGCATTGTTTAAAGTGGCTAGTGATACATTTACTTCATCCAATTATAATTATTAAAGTGGCTAGAGATTTGAGTTGATGGCCGAACGGCATAGGCAAGATTCAGTAGATGGTTTAGAGTACAGTGTGTACATTTTGATATGAATAATGTCGGATATGTAAACATTATATACAAAATTGTTTAAAGTGGCTAGTGATACATTTGTTACATCCAATTCCTATTATTTGAAGTGGCTAGAGATTTAAGTCAGTATGTTGGCAGCAGCCACTCAATGTTAGTGATGGCTGTTTAACAGTCTGATGGCCTTGAGATAGAAGCTGTTTTTCAGTCTCTCGGTCCCAGCTTTGATGCACCTGTACTGACCTCGCCTTCTGGATGATAGCGGGGTGAACAGGCAGTGGCTCGGGTGGTTGTTGTCCTTGATGATCTTTTTGGTCTTCCTGTGACATCGGGTGTTGTAGGTGTCCTGGAGGGCAGGTAGTTTGCCCCCGGTGATTCATTTTGCGGACCTCACTACCCTCTGGAGAGCCTTACGGTTGTGGGTGGAGCAGTTGCCGTACCAGGCGGTGATACAGCCCGACAGGATGCTCTCGATTGTCCATCTGAAGAAGTTTGTGTTTTTGGTGACGAGACAAATTTCTTCAGCCTCCTGTGGTTGAAGAGGCGCTGTTGCGCCTTCTTC
>QNTS01004290.1:6764-85128 GCA_003317085.1 Hucho hucho | reverse complement strand
TTGTCCGTGATGTGTACGCCGAGGAACTTAAAACTTTCTACCTTCTCCACTACTGTCCCATCGATGTGGATAGGGGGGTGCTCCCTCTCCTGTTTCCTGAAGTCCACGATCATCTCCTTTTGTTTTGTTGACGTTGAGTGAGAGGTTATTTTCCTGACACCACACTCCGAGGGCCCTCACCTCCTCCCTGTAGGCAGTCTCGTCGTTGTTGGTAATCAAGCCTACCACTGTAGTGTCGTCAGCAAACTTGATGATTGAGTTGGATGCGTGCTTGGCCACGCAGTCATGGGTAAACAGGGAGTACAGGAGAGGGCTGAGAACGCACCCTTGTGGGGCCCCAGTGTTGAGGATCAGCGGCGTGGAGATGTTGTTTCCTACTCTCACCACCTGGGGCCGGCCCGTCAGGAAGTCCAGGACCCAGTTGCACAGGGCTGGGTCGAGACCTAGGGTATCGAGCTTATTGATGAGCTTGGAGGGTACTATGGTGTTAAATGCTGAGCTGTAGTCGAACAGCATTCTCACATAAGTATTCCTCTTGTCCAGATGGGTTAGGGCAGTATGCAGTGTGATTGCGTCGTCTGTGGACCTATTGGGACGGTAAGCAAATTGGAGTGGGTCCAGGGTGTCTGGCAGGATGGAGGTGATATGATCCTTGACTAGTCTCTCAAAGCACTTCATGATGACGGAAGTGAGTGCTACGGGCGGTAGTCATTTAGCTCAGTTACCTTAGCTTTCTTGGGAACAGGAACAATGGTGGCCCTCTTGAAGCATGTGGGAACAGCAGACTGGGATCGGGACTGATTGAATATGTCCGTCAACACACCAGCCAGCTGTTCTGCGCATACTCTGAGGACACGGCCAGGGTTGCCATCTGGGCCAGCAGCGAGGGTTAACACATTTAAATGTTTTACTCACGTTGGCTGCGGTGGACAAGATTTAAAAATATTCATAAAACAGGCAGAACAGTTGAAACTGGAGAAGCAGCACGGCCAGGTGGACTGGGGACATCAAGGAGTCATCAGGCCAGGTAGACCTTGAGGAATGGTCCTAATGCTCAGGTCCTCAGAGAGAGAGAAAAAAGAACAAGAGGGAGAGAGAATTAGAGAGAGCATACTTAAATTCACACAGGACACCGGATAAGATAGGAGAAATATAACAGACGGACCCTAGCCCCCCGACACAAACTACTACAGCATAAATACTGGGGGCTGAGACATTTCCACGTGAAAATGTTATGGGATTTGCTCCATTCGTTTTGTTGGTAGGTCTACATTATGCTCAAATAGCCACAATAGCCTACTGGCTACTGTCTAAAACTTTTAAGGGTACAGCCTCAGTCTAAACTGTAAACGCGCGCCTGAAGTTGCACAAAATTCTCACAATGTTAAAGTTTCTGCTCCCAAGGCTCAATTTTTGCTCAGTGCACCAAAAATTAGAGGGGACATAGTTATAAATATTTTATACACTGCAAATTGACTGCAAGAATTCCAACATAGTATTTGACAAACTGATTTATTTAAATCCTTGATTTATTTGGGATATGATCACGTATGCCTCTATTTATGCGTGGCAATAAAACAGATTTCCTAAGTTAAAATCACTGCGCTGATTTCCTGGAGATTTTCCAGTCTTATGTCTTACATTGTTAGTTAAATTTTTTTTTTTTTAATTTGGCCCTCGGTCTGCCTATTGATTGTGTGGGTAAATATGTGTGAAAAAGTTTAGTTAGTTCAGATAACTGCACACAGATGAACAAGAGGAAGAACAGGAAATGTTTATAACTAGGCCTATCTAGGAATGCACGTTCTGAAGACAACTTTTCTTTTTTTCTTTATTTATTTAACCTTTATTTAACCAGGTAGGCTGGTTGAGAACAAGTTCTCATTTACAACGGCGACCTGGCCAAGATAAAGCAAAGCAGTGCGACACACAACAACAGAGTTACACATGGAATAAACAAATGTACAGTCAATAGAAAAGTCTATATACAGTGTGTGCAAATGGTGTGAGGAGGTAAGGCAATAAATAGGCCATAGTTGCGAAGTAATTACAATTTAGCAAACTAACACTGGAGTGATAGATGTGCAAGTAGAAATACTGGTGTGCATGAGAGTAAAAAGTAAATAAAAACAATGTGGGGATGAGGTAGGTAGTTGGATGGGCTATTTACAGATGGGCTGTGTACAGCTGCAGCGATCGGTAAGCTGCTCGGATAACTGATGCTTAAAGTTAGTGAGGGAGATATGTCTCCTACTTCAGTGATTTTTGTAATTCGTTCCAGTCATTGGCAGTCATCTATTCATATATTGTCTATACACCCCATCATATATTTTTTTATTGTTGTATTCATTTTATATTGTTAGTTATTACTGCACTGTTGGTGCTAGAAACTCAAGCATGTTGCTGCACCTGCGATAACAAATATTTGTACGTGACCAATAGTGATTTGATTTGAAGATTGCCAGTTACAGATGTATGATCTGTAACTGGAGAGCTGGTGAAGGCTTTTAATTTGCTCAAAGAGCTTACAATCAAAGCTAGGTCAGAGCTGTGATTAGGATGATGTAACAAAGAACCCCAGCCTGAAGATCACTCACTCGTATGGCCGCCACTCAGATGTTTTAAAGAACACGCTGAAACAAATCACAATTAAAAAGACGGTGTGATGTTGGTCGAAGAGATTTATGGAGAAGTTTGCTGTAGCCAACTTCCACCTCTTGCCACAGTGTCCCCCTTTTCCTTACCACATGGGTTCCCAGCAACCCTCTGTAATGATCTCCCTGAATGATTTGCGATATCTCCTCTGCTAACCCTAATGGTGATGAGCCCCCTTCTCTCTGACCACAGTCCCACTGACAGGGCCTCAATTAAAGATGCCCACTGTTTTCCAGGGTGGTTTTCCTTCTGTTTTTCATTAGTTTTAGAATAAGGCTGTAACATAACAAAATGCGGAAAAAGTCAAGCGGTCTGAATACTTTCTGAATTCACTGTACGTGGCCCACGCAGGGCTTTCACACCACACACATCACTGTGTTTTTGAGCCTACTTTATTATGTTTCTAGATAGATGATGTAGGTAGTATTCCAAGTGCATTGGAATACTGAACTTCATGAATGTATTTGAATAATGTCAATTTTAATATTTTTTTTCTATTGAATGAGTTCTAAAATGTGACTCACCACCTGCATTTGGTCTTATGTAGCAACATTTCAAATTTGTTTTTTTTACATTGGAAGAAGTAGAGACTCAGAGCTACAGAATGGTATATCATGCACTGCATTTGAGGAACAATGGGAAAGTAATTCTGCTTTGAAAGTTGATAAACTTGTAAACTCACTTTTGAGAAAAGGGCATTTTGAATGTTTTTGTACCTGCTGGAGTGCTCTCCTTTGTCTACACCCATTCAGCGTTGTTCACACCCTCTTACGCCAGCTCCACCCATCTCTTTAAGGATTCACATGTGAGGTCATGTGCTAAACAGTGAGTAGTGTAGTAAAGATTAAGACTAAAAGTGGTAGTAGCCTACAATAAGGAAGGTAAACAAAGTGTCCAGATAAAAATATTCTATAAATATTAGATAACACTTACCCAGACACACTTGTATAAATTGATGGGTCATGTGAAAGAAATGGTATGATCCCCAGCCACATCCAGTGGTTGAAAATTGTCATACTTAAGTAAATGTAAAGATACCTTAATAGAAAATGACTAAAGTTAGTCACCCAGTAAAATACTACTTGAGCAAAAGTCTAGAAGTATTTGGTTTAAAAAAATACTTAACTAGACAGGGAGCGGTGGGTCGCTAGCGACCCACTCCCGACACCACCAGGTAAAATGTAAAGCGCCAAATTCAAAATCCCAAAGTTGAATTATTAAACATCTACCAATATACAAGTGTTTCATACTCATCAAAAGCTCTGTTTCTTGGCAATATCACAGCGTTGTCAGATTTCAAAAAGGCTTTACGGCGAAAGCANTCCATAAATCTCCATTTGGTTCGCGCGTCATAGTCAGAAACGACAGCCTCCACTAGTCCATTGAAACGTGACGCGAACTCGTTCATCTTATACCTATAAACTTGTCCAAGAACATTCAAACATAGTTTTAAATGTATCCTTAGGAACACTTTTACGTATATTTACTATTATAAATCAACCGGAATATAAACTGAGCTCTAAAGACGGTAAATAAGACACTGCGCGACTTCTCGGGCGCGCGCCCTGGGTACTGTTGACATCAAGGGGGGACCCACTTGTTTGGTCGTTTTCTCTGGACTAAAACATCCAAAATGGAGGGAAACACCGTCGCGAGGCTGCTGACATCATAAGGAAGCGATGTGTACTGCATTCATATGCCCTTATATGGTCATTTTCATGAGGGAGGGGTTCCCAAATGAGCAATGTGTCAAAATCACTTTTTCCAGGACAGAAATTCCTCGGGGTTTTGCCTGCCATATCCGTTCTGTTTCACTCACAGACAAATGGTTAACAGTTTTGGAAAATTCAGAGTGTTTCCTATCCAATGGTACTAAATATATGCATATCCTATTTTCTGGGCCTGAATGGGAGGCATTTTACTTTGGGCACGCCAGGCTCTCCAAAACGGTCACCTCAGGAGCTGCTCCCTGAGAAGTTAACTATCAAAAGTAAATGGAATTGCTAAAATGTACTTAAGTATCAAAAGTATAAATCATTTCAAATTCCTTATATTTAACAAGATAGATATGAAAATGTATGTGACTCTGTACAATGAGTAGCTTGAATCATCCAATAGGCACATACTGAACTGATTCATTGCCCTAAGGGATTGTAACAGATGAGGTGGAATGATTTTTAATACTTTTTAATTTAGCTACTTAAGTTTGTTAGCAATTACATTTTATTTGGACACTTAAGTATATTTAAAACCAAATCCTTTGACTTACTCAAGTAGTATTTTACTGGGTGACTTTTACTTGAGTCATTTTCTATTAATGTGTCTTTATTCAAGCATGACAGTTGAATACTTTTACAGCTTTTGCTGGGAACATTCATATTACCCTACATAGGCCTTTCCCCTGCCTGGTTTTTGGAATGACCTCGTCTGCAGATTGTAATATACGTAATTTAATGAGTGTGATTGGAGCACATGACTGTCTGTAGCCTCAGTGGGAAACTGGGTGCTGTGGTTTTTCACCAATAGGAGTCAGTGATCCTCGCTACATGTAGGTTCACTTACTCCACATGTTACACTCAGTGTTAGTGTAGGTGGATACTGGCCAGCAAACTTATGTTAGCATAGGGCCTCTACCAGGCTACTAGCAACTCCTTACGGTGGCTGTGTCTGCTGAATTTCAAGGTACATTTCTCTTCGGAAGAAGGTCTTTGTATTTGCCCAGTTATGAGAACAGCTCTGCTATTCATTCTAACCATCTAAGGTCATCACTACAGCGTGAGACCAAGGCTTGTAGTCTTGATAAGCTTTAGGCTATATTTGAATTTTTCAATTCAAGGATTTGGTTCAACATTTCCCTACATAGGCCTTTCCCCTGCCTGGTTTTTGGAATGACTTTAAAGCAAGTTATTACAGACTTGAAATTGCTTTTTACTCAATCAGTGAGTTCACTCAAAGCGTCTTATTTGGATCAAAGCAATGACTCTTGTGCCGTCACTACTGACACTCAGCCGAAACCTCGGCCACCCAAGACACGTTTGATTTGATCTTGTCAAGACTAAAAGGGAAAAACAACTATCACAGGCTATTTTTAGTTTACATCTTTTGCAATAGCAGAAAATAATGCATTGTTCAAACAGGAATCATAAGGGTCTGAAATTAGCATATGATCCTCTAAATCTTCCAAATACAATGAAGAGCAAATGCCTGTTTTGTTCAACTGATTGGCTTACTTCAATGAGTTTTGAGCTGTTCAGCAAACGCTGGGCCTAAGCGTAATTTGACTTTGAATCGATGATCTCCATTTCAGATGACATAGGGCTTTGAGGCTCAGTGCAATGTCAGGCTTGGCTATGCTGTCAGCTTATGCTCTCCACTCCAGTTTCAAATAAGGCCTTTCTGTTCAGTTAACTGGAAAATGTAGCCACAGACATGATGACTTTGCAAATAGAAAAAACACATTACAAATGGATAGTCCCTACCTACTCCATATCCCACTGTAGAGAATGTAAGCTAAGCCTAGGCTATAGGCCTATGCTTCTATATTATCATGACAATCCCAAATGTAGTGAAATGTGTTGTCCAATCCAGGGTTCCAGCAGCAGGGGGCTGAGCAAAAGACTGTGCTGTGTGGCAGAGGACAGGGGGGCAGAGAGCGCTGGCCCCTGCGGCTCCTTGCTAACGATGGACAACACCTCTCTTGGCAAAGTGAGCGGCTCCACCGAATCAGTGGCCACTGTCACCAGCGAGGAGTTTGTGCTGGTGCAGCCGTCTACCGGAGGATCCCCCTCGGGCTCAGAGGGCAAGCCCAGACTCAAGGTAGATGCTAACAATGCTGAACAACTATGCCAATATTGACCCCTAACCCCTCTCCTGTAGATCAGAAAGGATTGGATAGCAATAAGATGGACATTCCACTAGCCTATCAGAGGGCTATGAGGAGCTTTTACCATGTTACTAATACCTATCCACACCACTCCTGTCTAGTGCCTAGGGGGCATGTAGCAGCTAGCGGTTGATTTTGTGATATGGCAACTGTTAAATACACACACACACTTCTCTATTGGTTTTTCCTATACAATTCTGAAAGCCAGTCCAGTACACAGGGTTTCACCTCTCAATCCCTTCCTTTTCTCAGATGTCCTGCAATGGGAAGGAACAGCTGGAGAGGGCCATGGAGGAGCTGTTGGATGACCACGTAGTGATGGAGGACCGGAGTGGAGGAGCAGGAGAGGAGGGAACCGAGACGTTTCGCGACCCATTGAACTCCACAGCCCCCGGCCCACAGACACGACCCCAAGACATGGCGCTGTACTTCACACCTGCTGGTACTACTCTACACCTCTCATCTGTTACAATCCCTTAGGGCAATGAATCAGTTCAGGATGTGCCTATTGGATGGTTGAAGTTAACTCATGATAATGTCATTGTACAGAATCCCATAAATGTTCATTTCTATCTTGTTCTCTCTGAAAATACAAGGCTTTTGCTGGCTGTTCCAGTGACCTCAATGTAGAAATACATTATAGCATATATACACGATTGAAGAATAGTTTCACATGCTTTATGTGCAGTAGGTAAAATCAGTAGAAAAACAATGTAGTTGTATCAGAGTGTACCGTACTGACCATGTAGACAAGGAACGGTCAATGTATGCTGACTGGTACTGTATTGTACATGGCTGACTGACCCAAACAGGGCATAAAGATCACTTTTTGGACCACTGTGGCAGGTGTATAAAAACAATCTACCAGCCACTCAGATGTTTTACCAAGTCAAAATCTTTTTTTGCCTCTAAAATTAAACCAAGGAAACAAAAGAATGGGTGAGCATGCTTTGTAATGATATGTACAATTACCCTGACTTCATTGACTTTCATTGATCAATTTGACAACAAATGATCTTCTTCAGTCCAACTTGGTAATAAGTAGTGTGTATGTGTGACACAAACAGTTTTGGCCATGACTGCTGTCCTTAGTTTCACTTCCTGTTGCTGAGTGTGCAAGTACAGGTTTGACATGACCCTGGCTTCCTCTCTCCACAAGTGACTTCCCCAGTTGCAGGGGACTAATTTAGGCAGGCTAGTACACGTTAATACTAGCATTGTGGTGTGTCTTCTTTACTACATTAGCATCAAACTTTGCATCAAATTACAGTTATAATCGTTTGTGGTTTTGGAAATATGATCCCATTTCAGTTCAGGTTCCATTTTACTGAGGATTACAGATGATTAGACAACCCATTTATTCCACTGAGTTACCCTTGTCTGCCCTAACATTCTAAACAATAAGTGACCTTTGACCTATCTCCCCCTCAGAGGCGTCTGTGTGTCCTGCAGCAGGCAGCCCACCGGTCCAGGAGGAGGACAGTGTTCAGTTCAGTAAGCTGTCCTACCTGGGCTGTACGTGGGTGAAGGCCCCACGCAGTGAGCCTGAGGCCCAGAGAGCCATGACCACACTGCGGGCAGAGAGTGCCATCCCCATCCCCGTCACGCTCCATGTGCCTAATGTACCTGGGGGCTGCGTCAGGTCAGTCTCCATCCCGTCACCCTCATGTGCCTAATGTACCCGGAGGCTGCGTCAGGTCAGTCCCCATCCCCGTCACGCTCCATGTGCCTAATGTACCCGGGGGCTGCGTCAGGTCATTCATGTAGAGACTATAGTACGTGTGTGAGTATGTGGTCACTGTAAGTAGAGTGGCATCTCTGTCTGTGCCCCACGTGTGTCAGGTAAGTCATACACACCAATATACTGCACCAATGCACTGCTGTGTGTGTGATCTATCTGTGCATTTCATGTCTAGGTAATTTCTCATGCATTTACATAGACCTAAACTAAAGCCTTCAATAGAATTGCAACATGTACTTGCTTCTGTGTGTATGACTATGCAACAAGTAGGCTAAACACTTACACATCTGAAATGGGCGTCATTTATATTGCATCGAAACAAAGGTTGAACGATTGAATACACCCTTTCTTGGCAGTGTCATTTGTAAGCACCTACACTCTGGTTTGAGCAGTTTGACAAATATATAGAAACAAAGCCATAACAATCCTCTAGCAAACCGTGGGAATGAGAAAGATCACTGCACGAAATAAGAAAATTAACTTTAATGTGTAAAGTAATAGATATTTCTCTGAACCTAACCAGAAAAAAGGAAATTATATAAATAACCAAGGTGTTATGAAATCCCTTTGTCATTGCATTTGTGGGAAATAATGACAGATTACAACAGAGGAAATTAACAGAGCATGCCGTTGGACTGTATGGAAAAAGTTGACTGCAAAACATTAACATAAGTTTGTAAGGTGAGTGGGCCTACTTAAGGAACCCCTATCGCCTTCAATAATAGTTTCAATTGCTTATCTCTTGATCTCTCTCCTTCCTCAGGATTGTGGAACAGGCGTCGGGCACGGAGATCGCCTCCTTCCCCATCTACAAGGTGCTGTTCTGCGCCCGGGGTCGGGAGGGCTCCATCGAGAGTGACTGCTTCTCCTTCACTGAGAGCTACCGCAGCTCAGAGGACTTCCAGATCCACGTCTTCTCTTGCCATATCAAGGAAGCTGTGAGTCACTGTTCTATTGTACTGGGTTCTATTGTAATGGGTTCAATTGTACTGGGTTCTATTCTTTTTAGGGAATGCATATTTAGGTCCAATTTGCTGCCGACTATCCAACCATTAACCGTTTTCTTTCCAAACAGTAAAATGATGTGACCAAATGAAAATGCATGCATACAAGGAACGGACATTTTTCATTAAGAGCTGACTGAAAACATGCAGCAATGGCAAGCCTATTGTCTTAGTCAAAAGGCTATAGCCTGTTAATGAACATGCAACTGCTGTAATAAAGCAGCTAATTAAACGTCATTTTCAAACATTTGTCAAAATGTAATTTGGCGGGAAAACACTGTTCTAAACAGCACACCTAATAATGTTGCACAATGACTGGGCTTATAAAAGCATGTATGTCACTCCAGTACCAGCTTTTTGAGAAGCTGCTCTCACACTGGCAGGTGCTAGGCTATTCCACTCCTCAAACGAGGCTCTGTATGCTGTCTGCATGTGATAAATAAGATGCACGACAACTGACTAAAATACACACTTGACAATTTTAGTTTCACTTAATTATGGAAATTAACCTATAGACCCATAAGCATGACTGGTCAAATGTATTTTCGGCGTCTAACCGATTAAAAATAGTTTTGATTCTGCTGTTACCTGTGTGCAATGAAGAGTAAATGTGTATAGACTCCATGTGCACTTGCCTTCACTATACTGGAAGAAACCAGGAGAGGGCGCCCTAACAAGATAAATACACATTACCATTCTAACTTCCGCATTTAACCCAACCCCTCTGGATCACAGAGGTGCGCGGGGCTGCCTTAACTTCTCAAGGACCAGTGGGTCGCTAGCGGGCTCCTCCCGACACTACCAGGTAAAATGTAAAGCGCCAAATTCAAAATCCCAAAGTTGAATTATTAAACATCCACCAATATACAAGTGTTCCATACTCATCAAAAGCTCTGTTTCTTGGCAATATCACAGCGTTGTCAGATTTCAAAAAGGCTTTACGGCGAAAGCAGCACATTTGATTGTTTGAGAGTAGCACCTCACATATTTTTCCCATAGCCATGTATCGATTAGCCATCATGGCACACACATAACACATTTCACAGCGAAAACAAATCAATTACCTGTTGAAGAACTTCTGCTGAGGTCATCCTAAGTGTCCAACGAAGACAATCCATGGTTCTTTTGTTAGAAAAAGTCATGTATTATATCCATAAATCTCCATTTGGTTCGCGCGTTATAATCAGAAACGACAGCCTCCACTAGTCCATTGAAACGTGGCGCGAACTCGTTCATCTTATACCTATAAACTTGTCCAAGAACAATCAAACACAGTTTTAAATGTATCCTTAGGAACACTTTTACGTATATTTACTATTATAAATCAACCGCAATATAAACTGATCGATAACGACGGTAAAAAAGACACTGTGCGACTTCTCGGGCGCGCGCCCTGGGTACTGTTGTCATCAAGGGGGGACTCACTTGTTTGGTCTTTTTCTCTGGTCTAATTCATCCAAAATGGAAGAAATACACTGTCTCGAGACTGTTGACATCATAAGGAAGCGACGTGTACTGCATTCATATGCCCTTATATGGTCATTTTCATTAGGGAGGGGTTCCCAAATGAGCATTGTGTCAAAAGAAAACAGAAATTCCTCTGGGTTTTGCCTGCCATATGCGTTCTTTCACTCACAGACAAATGGTTAACAGTTTTGGAAAATTCAGAGTGTTTCCTATCCAATGGTACTAAATATATGCATATCCTATTTTCTGGGCCTGAATGGGAGGCATTTTACTTTGGGCACGCCAGGCTCTCCAAAACGGTCACCTCATGCACTGCTCCCTAACAAGTTAATCGACATCCACGTCTTCGGGGAACAGTGGGTTAACTGCCTTGCTCAGGGGTAGAACGACAGATTTTTTTTTACCTTGTCAGTTCTGGGATTCGATCCTGCAACCTTTCGGGTTACTGGCCCAACGCTACCTGCCACCCTATAAAGCAGTATTACATTTAATTAAATTCAAACTTTATTGTCCCCACAGAAAAATCCATTCATCATACTATTATTCTTCCTCGTTCCACTCCAGGTGAGTCGGATCCTGTACAGTTTTTCCACAGCGTTCCGGCGCTCCTCCAAGCCAAACCCTGACGAGAGGGACTCGGCCCTGCCCCTCTCCCCCGACAGTGACCTCTTCACTTTCACCGTCTCATTGGAGGTCAAAGAGGACGACAGCAAGGGCAATTACAGGTCAGCATGTAGGCACTGCGTGCGCACACACACACACACACACACGTATGCATGCTATGGGGTTAAATCAGTCACATACGTACACACACACACACACACACACACACACAGAGTTTAACAGACCTTTAAGCCAACAACTGTCTATCCATCTGGCTGTCTTCCTCTCCCCCATCCTCCTCTCATCAGCCCAGTTCCCAAGGACCGAGAGAAGTTCTTCTTCAAGCTGCGGCAGGGCTTTCAGAAGAAGGTGGTGGTTATGGTCCAGCAGATGAGCAACAAAGAGCTGGGCATTGAGAGGTGAGGGTCTGCTGCGTACTTTATTCTTCTGTAATGGCTTGTGAGCTGCATACACTGGTCAGAATCACTGTCAAATACTGTTTATACTGTACTATGGTGTTGTTAAAGGCACAAGAATAGACGAGCAACCCATCTGGGTCATTCAGGTAAATACAAGAGGGATAGCTTGACATAACAAAATACAGTAATACCTAGACTCTAAATATTTTTTTGCAACCAGAGTCCTTCTCGTGCAGGGGTCGCCAGCATGTCTATCATGATCGACTGGTCGATATTCAAGGAATTCCTAGTCGTTAAAGGCTTACGCTCCTGCTGTTGGCAGTAGGGTCATTTGATCCAGGAGCCCCGCCCACCGGCTAAGCAACATGTTCCCATTTTGAACCTTTTCATTTATCTGGAAAAACATCTGTGCCTCCAGATATGTGGCTAAATCGAGTGTGCCTCCAGATATGTGGCTAAATCGAGTGTGCCTACTGCGCTGGCCAATTTGGCTTGCTCAAATCACTGTGCCTGCAGCGTTTCCACGACCCCGGACACAGCAAAGTTTGAATCCTGGAACATATTCCAGTCTATGCTAGCAAAACAACAGTCCTGTAGTTTAGCATTCGCTTCATCAGACCACTTCAGTATTGAGCGTGTCACTGGTACTGAGTTTTTGTTTGTAAACAGGAATCCGGAGGATCGAGTTATGGTCATATTTGCCAAATGGAGGGCGAGGGAGAGCTTTGTATGCGTCTCTGTGTGTGGAGTCAAGGTGATTTAGAGTTTTGTTTCCTCTAGTTGCGCAGGTGACATGCTGATAGAAATTAGGTAAGATGGATTTCAGTTTCTCTGCATTAAAGTCCCCGGCCACTAGGAGCGCTGCCTCTGGATGAGCATTTTCTTGTATGCTTATGGCCCTATACAGCTGGTTGAGTCTTAGTTCCAGGATCTGTTTGTGGTGGTAAATAGACAGTTACAAAAAATATAATGACAACTCTCTTGGTAAATAGTATGGCCGACAGCTTATCATGAGGTATTCTAACTCAGGCGAGCAGAACCTAGAGACTTACTTAATATTAGAGATATTATTTATTATTTATTTGCTGACGTAGTTTTGTCAGGGTGCCCGGACGTTGATTGATGCCTGCATTATTTCAATAGCAGGTGATTTGAGATTTTATTTGTTGGCTGAGCAAGTAGCCTGTACAGGGTTCATACAGACATTGGCAAGGACTTTTACAAGCACTTAATTGTGATTATCAAATACCTATATTTTACATTTCATTGTTGTAATGGCCTATAGAAAAAAAGAACTCTCCCCAAAATGTATGCAAAATAGTATGCATTACAACGTTAAGAATAATACATTTTTAATAGGCCTACCCAATGGCATTATTCATTGTTATTCACATTATTTTACATTCTAAAATATGTCCGAATAATATGGGAATTGCCTGACTAAATAGACAGCATGCTCTCGACACAAACACACTATTGATGACTGGCCATGTGGTAGCTAGTCAGTCTGTCCATGTGGTAGCTAGTCAGTCTGGACATTTGTGATGTTAGAGTTATTTAGGGGTTACTGTATCATGTTTTAAAACGAGAATGCGACAAAAAAACCGGTTTCCCTTTGTAATGGAACGTTTTGTATGGAAAACCAAGTTGAAGCCTCCATGTTGTCTTGCTCATAATTAACCACACATGGTTTTACCGCAACAATCACAACAGATTAGCACACCTTTCAATTGAAATGGTGGGAAACGCCTACATCTCTCATAAAAACGTATCAGAAATGAAATCATGGAATAATTATATTGGAGCAGTAGAAATTCTAAATCCGCTACCATAACTTCAAGGACCAAACTCGGTCCTGGGCCACTCCATGCAATCTGTCTGCCAGACAGATTATCTATAAGCTATATGTGTGCAGCCTGCGTGTGATAAATAATCGACTTAAGGAAGGAACCGCTTCGGGAATCCATGTTTTTCAGACCCTTTGCTATGAAACTTGAAACTGAGCTCCGGTACATCCTGTATTCCATTGATCATCCTTGAGATGTTTCTACATCTTGATTGGAGTCCACCTGTGATAAATTAAATTGATTGGACATGATTTGGAAAGGCACACAACTGTCTATATAAGGTCCCACAGTTGACAGTGCATGTCAATCTATAACCAACGCGGGTCTCACAAAACGCATAAAATCGCTAATATAAAATCACTTACCTTTGATGATCTTCTGCTGAGGATAGTCTGAAGTGTCCAAGCAAGACAATTCATGCTTCTTTTGTTAGAAAACGTCATTTATTATATCCATAAATCTCCGTTTGGTTGGCGCATTATGTTCATAAAATACAGCGTCCACTCGCCCATTGAACCGTGAAGAGAACTCGTTCAACCTATACCTATACACTTGTCCAAGAACAATCAAACATCTTTGATAATGTATCCTTAGGAACACTTTTATGTATATTTACTATAAAATTTCAATCCCGGATTATAAACTGGACGATAGGAAAGGAAAAAACCACAGCGCGCGCGAGCCCGTGAACGCGCCTCTTCTGTTTACATCCGGTGACTAGTTCGAAATTCTTCTTCTATTACCATCCAGAGCAACCTAACATCACCAAACACTGTCTAGAGACTGTTGACATCCAGTGGAAGCAATAGGTACTGCAATCTTACTCCCATATATGGCTGTTTTCAATAGGGAGGGGTTCAAAATGAGGCAATGTGTCAAAAACACTTTTTCCAGGACAGAAATTCCTTGGGTTTTCGCCTGCTATATCAGTTCTGTTATACTCACAGACAATATTTTAACACTCTTAGAAACTATGTGCATATCCTAGTTTCTGGGCCTGAGTGGCAGGCCTTTTACTTTGGGCACGCCAGACTCCAAAACCGTCACCTCTGCTGCCGCTCCCTAAGAAGTTAAGTTAGTGTCTTGTTGCAAACAGGATGCATGTTTTGGACTATTTTTATTCTGTACAGGCTTCCTTTTCACTCTGTCAATTAGGTTAGTATTGTGGAGTAACTACAATGTTGATCCATCCTCAGTTTTCTCCCATCACAGCCATTAAACTCTAACTGTTTTAAAATGACCATTGCCCACATGGTGAAATTCCTGAGCGCTTTCCTTCCTTTCCAGTTAGGAAGGACACCTGTATCTTTGTAGTGACTAGGTGTATTGATACACCATCCGAAATGTAACTAATAGCTTCACCATGCTCAAAGGGATACTACCTCATCTCGTGTAGAGATGTTAAACACTATTGCACTCGAGTGAGTCCATGCAACTTATTAATCAAATTAAACTTTATTTGTCACATGCGCCGAATACAATAAGTGGAGACTTTACTGTGAAATGCGTGCAGTTCAAGAAGAGTTAAGAAAATATTTACCAAGTAGACTAAAATAAAAAGTAACACAAAGAATAACAATAACGAGGCTATATACAGGGGGCACCGGTACAGAGTCGGTGTGCGGGGGTACAGGTTAGAGGTAATTTGTACATGTAGGTGGGGGTGAAGTGACCCTGATAGATAATAAACGGGGAGTAGCAGCAGTGTACAAAAGGGGGGGGGTCAATGTAAATTGTCCGCTGGCGATTTTATTAATTGTTCAGCAGTCTTGTAGAAGCTGTTGAGGAGCCCTTTGGTCCTAGTCTTGGAGCTCCGGTACCGCTTGCTGTGTGGTAGCACAGGTGGGTGACTGGAGTCTCTGACAATTTTATGGGCTTTCCTCTGACACCGCCTGTTGTATAGGTCCTGGATGGCAGGAAGCTTGGCCCCAGTGATGTACTGGGCCGTTCGCACTGCCCTCTGTAGCGCCTTACGGTCAGATACAGAGCAGTTGCCATACCAGGCGGTGATGCAACCGGTCAGGATGCTCTCAATGGTGCAGCTGTAGAACCTTTTGAGGATCTGGGGACCCATGCCAAATCTTTTCCACCTCAGGAGACTGAAAAGGCTTTGTCGTGCCCTCTTCACATCTGTCTTGGTATGTTTGGACCATGATAGTTTGTTGGTGATGTGGACACCAAGGAACTTAACTCTCGACCCGCTCCACTGCAGCCCCGTCGATGTTAATGGGCGCCTGTTCGGCCCGCCTTTTCTTGTAGTCCACGATCAGCTCCTTTGTCTTGCTCACATTGTGGGAGAGGTTGTTGTCCTGGCACCACACTGCCAGTTCTCTGACCACCTCCCTATAGGCCGTCTCATTGTTGTTGGTGATCAGGCCTACCACTGTTGTGTCGCCAGCAAACTTAATGATGGTGTTGGAGTCATGTTTGGCCACATAGTCATGGGTGAACATGGAATACAGGAGGGGACTAAGTACACACCCCTGAGGGGCCCCAGTGTTAAGGATCAGCGTGGCAGACGTGTTGTTGCCTACTCTTACCACCTGGGGGCGGCCCGTCAGGAAGTCCAGGATCCATTTGCAGAGGGAGGTGTTTAGTCCCAGAGTCCTTAGCTTAGTGATGAGCTTTGAGGACACTATGGTGTTGGAACGCTGAGCTGTGGTCAATGAACAGAATTCTCACATAGGTGTTACTTTTGTCCTGGTGAGAAAGGGCAGTGTTGAGTGCAATAGAGATTGCGTCATCTGTGGATCTGTTGGGGCGGTATGCGAATTGGAGTGGGTCTAGGGTGTCCGGGAGGATGCTGTTGGTGTGAGCCATGACCAGCCTTTCAAAGCACTTTGTGGCTACCGACGTGAGTGCCACGGGGCGGTAATCATTTAGGCAGGTTACCTTCGCTTCCTTGGGCACAGGGACTATGGTGGTCTGCTTGAAACATGCAGGTATTACAGACTCGGTCAGGGAGAGGTTGAAAATGTCAGTGAAGACACTTGACAGTTGGTCCGTGCATGCTTTGAGTACCCGTCCTGGTAATCCGTCTGGCCCAGCGGCTTTGTGAATGTTGACCTGTTTAAAGGTCTTGCTCACATGGGCTACCGAGAGCGTTATCACACTGTCACCCAGAACAGCTGGTGCTCTCGTGCATGCTTCAGTGTTGCTTGCCTCGAAGCGAGCATATTATCTGACTTGTTAAGCAAATTTTTACTCCTGAATTTATTAATACTTTCCATAACAAAGGGGTTGAATATTTATTGACTCAAGACATTTCAGCTTTTCATTTTTTATTAATTATTAAATGTTTAGAAAAACAATTCCACTTTGACATTATGGGGTATTGTGTGTAGGCCAGTGACAAAAACATCTAAATGTAATCCATTTTAAATTCAGGCTGTAACACAACAAAATGAGGAAAAAGTGAAGGGGTGTGAATACTTTCCGAAGGCACTATATAAGACTTTGGAAGCAGTTTAACTTGTAGAATTAGGTCAGGTTTCTCACACAGCCTTCCTGCCTGTATTTTATTGTGTTCTGTGAAAGGCAGACACCTTGCCTCCTATTTTTAGTCCTTTTTTTTTCTTACATTCTTTTTATGTTAATCTTCTTTTAGCTGTGAGTGTGTATCATGTTGCCTACCTGTTATGGCCTAGTAGATTACCTAAACAATGTTTTTTTTGTGTGTGTCACAATGATGGAATAGCAATTGTTATAAGCTGATAGTAATTGTTAACCAGCCTGAAGGAGTCATGCCTGCTTAATAAAACACTAAGCGTATGTTATGTTCATGACAGTTTTATATATCAACCTTATGAAGGTAGGGTGAAGTCAAGGCTCTTCAGATGACTATCTTTATTCTATGACAGCATAGTAAATGGTTTATATCTTATGAAGTTGTAATTCTCACAGCAACCACTTGATGTCGCATCTATCATAAGAAACAGGCAAATAGTGGCCTCTGTTTGAACATGATATTGCCACTGCTTTGCTGTGGTTAAATTTGGATTCCTTGACTTTATAAATATTCACCCAAACGTACCAGCCTTTGACGGGAGTCTACAGGATTCAGAATTGGGTCACTGTGCAACCAAATATACCTGTAGCTTTGCTAATGCCGCAGTACCTGTTGGAGGAAGGTTACATTTCTTCAAGTAGATTTATTTTATTCAATTCTACAGCTAGGGATTCTCAACAAAGACCATCATATAATGAAACCAAATGCTACCCAAACCTTTGGTGTTATGAAATGATGAAAAGTTGCAATACCCTCTTGTTCTATTGCTCACAACCTGTGTTATTTTCCCTCAGGTGTTTTGGGATGTTGCTGAGCCCAGGCCAGAAGGTTCGGAACAGTGACATGCACCTTCTAGACATGGTGAGCAGAAGACTGAGCAGCTCTCAGGGTGCTTTCATTCAGTCACACAATGACCACGTTACAAACTGCACGCTGTTTAATGAACTAAACTATCACTGAGACATGTCATTCTTTTGTCATTTGTTGACCTGAGTGTTGGATAGGCTAATCAGAGTTCAATTGAAGAACTTCTTTGGGGTTTGGTTGGAATGGTTTTGCTCTTTGAGACCCCTTGATCATGATTGTATATAGTTTTTCACTATTCTCTTTGTGTGTATGTGTGCCCTTGTGAAGGAGTCCATGGGGAAGAGCTCGGATGGAAAGTCCTATGTGATCACGGGAACCTGGAACCCCAACATGGCTGCCTTCCAGGTGCTGAATGAAGACACACCTAAAGGTGAGGCCAAACCCCCAATCCCTCAGCCCTTTCACTAGCCTAGCATACTGCAGCATGTCATTGTTAGCCAGCCTAACACTAGCATACTGCAGCATGTCACTGTTAACCAACCTAGCATGTTATTGTCAAAGCATTGCTTGTCATACAGCATACTGCTGTCACATTCGAAGATGGCCAGGCAGATCCTTCGATTTTATGTCTCTCTTTCATCAATTCCAATGGACGTCTTTGCCCAGAATACGTAGGCAGAATAATACAACAAAAAATGAAAGATCAAATTTTATTATAGTGTCCGTCTTACTGTTTTCATGTGAGGATGGATGGAAAAAGCTTCAGTTATGATAATGACAAGGGGAAGGTACTTATTTGCTTTTTGAGACCAGAATATTCTTTCTCTGCAGTACAAAGCTTTTTTGAATAGCAATATTGTTGTTGTGCTCTGGGATGTGTTTAGAGCGCTAGCAGCGGTCAGCCTCAGTGGTTATCAGGGTCAGAGACAGAGGAAAGGGGATGTGGTAGACTTAAGTTTTGAGCTTTTCATTTCTGGCTAATTGTAGCTAATGCTCCTGTCCAGGTTGTTCTGGACTCAACCTATATAGCTAGAATCCATCCAACAGGTCATTATATAACAAAAATCTATGAAATTAAATGTTCCAATGTTTTTTAGATCATTATCAAGTGAAATGATGTAGTTGGCTAAAATTGTGGTAACAAAATAGTCAATGCCTCTAACATTTGATACCACCTTTTCCTTTCGATGGCCCCAGTGTAATGCACAGTAAGACACTACCGAGCAGTGCAAGGGCAAGACATCACCTCACTGAACTCATCACAGTGCCTTCAGGAAGTATTCATACCCCTTATTCAAAATGTGGTTGTTAAAATGTGGTCTACTCACAATACCATATAATGATAAAGTGAAAACATGTTTATAGACATTTTTTGCAAATTTTTGGAAAATGTAAATACATAAATATCTAATTTACATAAGTATTCACACCGCCCAGTCAATACTTTGTAGAAGCACCTTTGGCAGCGATTACAGCTATGGGTCTTTCTGGGTATGTCTGTATCAGCTTTGCGCATCTGGATTTGGGGATTTTCTCCCGTTCTTCTAAGTTAGATGGGGAGCGGTGAACAGCAATCCTGAAGTCTTTCCACACATTTTCAATGTGATTCAAGTCTGGGCTTTGGCTGGGCCACTCAAGGACTTTCACATTCTTGTTCTGAAGCCATTCCAGCGTTGTTTTGGCTGTATGCTTCGGATCATTGTCCTGTTGGAAAGTAAATCTTCGCCCCCAGTCTAAGGTTGTTTTCACTCTGGAGCAGGTTCTCAGTTGACCAAACCGGTTGCTCAGCTTTGTCTGACTGCCAGCTCTAGGCAGAGTCAGGGTAGTTCCATATGCTCTCCATTTCCAAATGATGGAGACCACTGTGCTCTTAAACTTTCGGACCCCAGGAATAGTAGCTGCTGCCTAGGCATGGGGATCCATAATAAATACAAACACTAGGAATAGTTTTCTACCCTTCCCCAGATATGCCTCATCACAATTCTCTGAGATCTCTAGACAGTTCCTTGGACTTCCTGGTATAGTTTCTGCTCTGACATGCACTGTCAACTGTGGGACCTTGTATAGACAGGTGTGTTTCTTTCTAAATTATGTCCAAACAATTGATGGACTCCAAGTTTTAGTGACATCTCAAGGATGATCAAAGGAAATTGGATGAACTTGAGCTCAATTTGGAGTGTGTGTGTGTGTGTGTGTGTGTGTGTGTGAGTGAGAGAGAACAAATATATTGAATCCATTTTGAATTCTGGCTTTAACACAACAATGTGAAATAAGTCAAGGGGTATGAATAGTTTCTGACTGTATATCAAACAAATTAGCAGCGCAAATGAGTTGCTAACCCGGAAGTCAGGAGAGTTTGACTTGAACCTAAATGGCAGCTTGTCAAAGCATCCCGTTCAGGGGAGTTAGGTAGTCTAAACTACAAAGCCACACTTCTTCCTCAAAGAAAACAGACCATTTATAATAGTGTTTCCACACAGGGAGAAGCTGCTGATGATACTGTAACTGGCTGGCAGAACATGCATGTAAACATTGGATATTAATGCGTTACATCAGCATTGGTCGGCGCTGGAGAAGAGCAGCTCCACTGTAAATAATATATAAATAATATATATTTTTATATATTAACTTTTATACTGTAGCTAATAGTTTTTTTTAAATATGAAGCTGTAGGCACTGGCACACTGCCCACAAAACATGAACATCATTTTTTGAGTTATACAAAATAGCCTTTGACTGTAGAACCATTCCTTTAAACCACACAGCTTACTTCATGTCAAAACTAGGAGAGACTAGACTTCTAAAAACAACAGCCCTAGCGATCTTAACTAAACAAATCCTTCTTCGTTGTCTTCGATTCGGCCCACAGGGAAAGTGGTCCTATGGTATCTGAAGCTTGAAGGGATGCAGTTTCCTAAAACATCTTTCTAAACCAGCATTTTATCCTTGACTTTATCCTAATTGGAATACATTTGTAGGCCATTCTTTACAAGGCAGTGTTGTAGATGTTTCTTTTGGTTCATTACAATAATAAAACCTTCTCATTGTGAGTTTTTTCCCCCTCTGTTTTACACCTCAGCGATTGCTATCAGTTCTTGTTTACATTTCTTGCAATTGCCCCCCCCCCCCCAAAAAAAAACAATTATGTTGGAAAATCTGTTACCCCAGACGTCACTTTTTCACTTGCATGAAGCTGGTGCTATAGGACAGAATAGATTTGCACAGTTCTTCATCACAGTATATCATTTGGAATGCAGTTTCCTTAGATTCTAAATATTTCATATATATTCAAAGAGTTTGTTGTAGTAATATGATTTCAGTTCTACATTTATCAATAGTCTATCTTCCTCTGGGAGCGAGTAGGTGAGGTGAGCGAGTAGGTGAGGTGCTGTCCCTAGTATGATAGTTACTGGCTGCTGTAGGATCCAAGATTTCTCTAAGTAAATCATGATGGTGTACCTAAATTTAAAACAGCAGGTGCTAAATGTTTTCTTCCCTCTAAACATACAATTAAAGCAAGTTAATACCTTTTACACTTTATCCACTTCAATTGTCAACCCGCAATGCCCACTTTGACTAGGGCAGGTAGCCTACATGGTACTTGTTTAAATTCTAGAGCCACTGTTGGCACTACAAACAGAGGCAGCTGAAGCTCTGTTTTAACCCCCCCACCACCCCTAGCCCTCCAGTGTGTGACCTTGACCTTTGTGGCGGTCTCTCTCCAGACAAGCAGGTGTACATGACTGTGGCTGTGGACCTGGTGGTGACTGAGGTGTTGGAGCCAGTGCGCTTCCTGCTGGAGACCCTGGTGCGCGTCTACCCGGCCAATGAGCGCTTCTGGTACTTCAGCCGCAAGGCCTTCAGCGAGACCTTCTACCTCAAACTCAAACAGGTACCTGGGCACTTAGTAGGCCTAGATAGCACATCCGGAGTCATGTTCATTAGATATCTTTCTCATCAGGATGTTTTTCTGCCAACTTTACCACGCTGCCAACTTTTTGTCACCTGTTCTTTATGCATTAAATCATCAACGTTCTGTTGTCCAACATCACGCGTTTCTTGTCATTCACAAATCTTCACAGAAATGCCAAAATGAATGTTGGAGTTTGAAAGAAGAGAAAGCGCATCACAATGGTGTGATCCCATTTAACCAAAAAGCTACTTTCTGAAACCATCCTGCAGTGGTTCATCCAGGTCCAGGTTTTTACTTTTTTTGTTGTTGACATGATTGGGAAGAAAAGATTAATGCTTCTTTAGCAATAAAAAAATGAGGACATGGGCTTTGTTTTAAAAGAGAGCTTTTTTGTTATATGGCAGTGGTTCCACATGTTTGTGACACTGAAGTTTGACTGTGATCAGGACAGGGGTATGTAGGCTAAGTGTGTCTGTTTAACTTCGCTAGCGCCCCACTCCCGACACTACCAGGTGAAATGCAAGGCGTCAAATTCAAAATCCAAAAGTTGAATTATTAAACATGCATCAATATACAAGTGTTTCATAGTCATCAAAAGCTCTGCTTCTTGGCAATATCACAGCGTTGTCAGATTTCAAAAAGGCTTTACGGCAAAAGCACCACATTTGATTGTTTGAGGATAGCACCCCACATATTTTTCCATTAGCATGAATTCATAAGCCTTCACGGTTCACAGAAAACACATTTCACAGCGAAAACAAATCAATTACCTTTTGAAGAACTTCTGCTGAGGGCTTCCCAAGTGTCCAACGAAGACAATCCATGGTTCTTTTGTTAGAAAAAGTAATGTATTATATCCATAAATCTCTGTTTGGTTGGCGCGTTATAATGAGAAAATAGAGCCTCCAATCGTCCATTGAAACGTGAAGAGGACTCGTTCAACTTATACCTATAAACTTGTCCAAGAACAATCAAACAATTTTAAATGTATCCTTAGGAACACTTATGTATAAATTAGTATAATATTTCAACCGGAATATAAACTGGGCGATAAGAAAGGAAAAAACCAAAGAACGCGCCAGCCGGGAGCGCGCATTTACTTCTATTGACATCTGCGTGGACATTTCCTAATTCATCTTCTTCTCTGCTCTAAAAGCATCTAAAAAGAATCAGAACACTTTCTCGAGACTGTTGACATCCAGAGGAAGCGATAGGTACTGCATTCATATGCCCTTATATGGGCATTTTCATAAGGGAGGGGTTCCAAATGAGGCAATGTGTCAAAACCACTTTTTCCAGGACAGAAATTCCTCGGGTTTTCGCCTGCCATATCCGTTCTGTTATACTCACAGACAAATGGTTAACACTTTTAGAAAATTCAGAGTGTTTCCTATCCAATGGTACTAAATATGTGCATATCCTATTTTCTGGGCCTGAATGGGAGGCATTTTACTTTGGGCACGCCAGGCTCTCCAAAACCGTCACCTCGTGCGCTGCTCCCTAAGTTAATGAACAAAATAAGAACTTTTGATTTAATTTGCATGGCACAACAATGGGCTACACAGACCAGTAACGTAATAAAACAAAACTAAAAAAAATTATATTCTTTTGAAAATAAATGTTGTTAGCCTTATAATGTTTCTTAGGACCTGCATAAACCAATTCATGGTTTTAGTGATGTAACGATTCACCGATACACATCGGTCCCCGGTTCAAATGTTTAAGATACGAGTTCATCGGTCCGCAGGAACCCAAATCGTTCCAAATGTAGCATGAATCTGTCAGACAATCGATCCAAACGTTACGAAAATACCTCTAATCCTTTGGCTGAATTTGAGTCATTGATCTTCAAGTCGGATAACAATTGTGTGCTCAGAGCGTAGCTGCTCGCGCCAACTTCAGCATTCAAATGCTTGTAATATGTCTTTTTTAATGTCAGATCACAGGCTCTATTAGTTGGGTGACAAGCCATGTATTTGCTGGATCATTGTTACCAAATGCACTGTAGAAAATAGTGTTTTACCAGCGGAGTTCTGTAGGCTACCAGAGTGGACTCGCATCTTTCTGATCGCACATCTAACTGTTGATTGGGGATTTTCGATTGCCACGTTCACCATGATTAGTTTTGCTAATTTTGCTTTAAACAGTCAGTGCATTTGCTAATCTTTACATGAACAGGGTAAAGTTGTGATTTCATAACAAGGACAGCAATCATTTTTGCTAGCTGTACTGTACGGGCGCATTGGTTGGCGCGGAAGAAGAGCAGCTCCGCTGTAAAGTTACAAACGCTCAAAACCATTTGCTTTTGAGACTGGGGTGAAATCAAAATCTGTGTTATATTAATTGTATATTAAATTAATTAATAGTTAATTTCTAAAGATCAATATTGATGTGTTACCTGCTCAGCATATTTCATCTGCTAAAATGATTGTGGCAGATGATCAGTTCATGTTCCCCATAATTTTCTGGTCCTCACAAAGTGAAGCAAGTGAAGTTCTGACTGGGCCCCACAAAGAAAAAGGCCTTTTTAGACTTAGGGGTTAGGTTTAGGGTTATGGTTAGAATTAGGTTTAGGTCCCCACAAGGATAGTATTCCCATTCAAAATCGTATTTTCCCTAAACCTAATTCTAACCATAACCCTAAACCTAAGTCTAAAAAAAGCCTTTTTCCTTGTGGGGCCCAGCGAAATGTCGGAATTTAACTTGCTTTACTCTCCTTGTGAGGACTTCTGGTCCCCACAAGGATAGTAAAACCAAATCACTCACACAGACAGAGTCGCTCAGAGAAGTCAGCTCAGACAGATCCAGCTCAGAGGCCCAGTTCCTGAGTTCCATTGGTGTCGGATTGTAATTTAGAATGGGAAATTAATGTGTTCATGCAAAAAATGTAAGTGCATCGAACCAAATCGTTTCAAACTAAAAATATTGTTCCTGTATTGTATCTACAGGAGATGCGCATTGAAGCGCATCATGCTTGGAAGGAGAGATGCACATCCCTAATTCTAGCCAACTCATATAATTACCAGAACAAATGATTTACAAGTAGGCTACGGCAAGCAGCTAACTTACTGTTGGGAATGTGAAGAAATTAAAGCAGTGGAAAGTCTGAATTTTAAAGGAGGAATTTAGAACATGCTGCTGTCAGGTCACCATGACAACCGGTGTAACAACAGGGTCAAATTTGAATGTCTTTAGCTCCTTCCCGCGAACGCAATAGCTATAATAAAAGGCAAATGCCTACAAGAAAGATGAAAAAATAGTTATGTTTTGAAAGAGCACACCTAATGTTTTAACCAACCTTCTCTTATTGTTCTAGTAGTCCTCCCTGTTTCGGCCCGCTGGCTTCCATTTTTTGTTTCTAGTGAATACGACAAGGGACAATACAAGAGGGCTGTTGTGTGTTCTGCTTACTGGTCCTACGAATTTGGACTCTAAAAGAGGAAAAGCAATACCATGACTAAAGCTTACCTTGCACGAAGGTGGAGGTATCGGTCGTATTGTTTTCTTCTGGTTGTCCTCCATGTTAAGTGAGAATTAGATGACCCTGCACAGACACAGGAAACAAAGCCACTTAGAACTATCAAGATATCCCTCTATTATCTAATCAGATAGCTACACTGCAACCGAGCCTGTCGGGTACACGCATACAACCACACGCAATGTACTTGACCCATGCCCCTCCGAACTCCTCCAAATTGAAAAATGCATGAGAGCGACAACTCATTCAATTGCCGGCCAAGCACACAAGTGCATCCCCATCCAAGCCAGAGTTGGAAACACAAAACCTTTGCCTGTTTGTTTGAAAGGCAGATATCCTCTCCACTCTGCTTCCGGGGAGCATGTGAGGCAGCAAACGGAAGCTTTGGGTCCTTCCCAAATGGCAACCTATTCCCTATGTAGTGCACTGCTTAGGGTGCGTTTGGGATGTAGCCTTTGTATCATTGGGAGCCCTAATACGAGGAAGCCTCTCATTATCTGGCTTTAGTAATTAGGACCCTGGCTGATTGCTTCTCTCTCTAGTTATCTAATCAGCAGGCAGGAAAGAATGCCAGCTGCTGTAGTTAGAAGCTAATTAAAAGAGATTCATTGTAGTGTGTGCACAAGATTCTAATCCCAGCCACTAGCCACGTATATGATTTTATTTGTTCCTCTCATTAAAGGCGGAATAACAGTCACTGTTGTCACTCAACATATTTCACGCCTGGTTCACAAGGAAATAAAAGGGTTTGAGGTGTTTGTAGATGGTCCTTCACTAGGGTATTATTGCAAACATTACTTATTGTGACATCCTTATCTATACTGTCTAAACCTTAGTAAATGATTATATTCCCGTAATATGTCATGTCACGTATGACTGTCGATAGCGATTAGAAAACTATGGTAATGCATTGCCTATAAATGTCTTGGATGTACAGTATAGTCTTCAAATAGGGCCCTTGCACTAAAGTGTTAGTTTAAATCCACTTCTCACCATGAGTGCTGAGCCCATATGACCCCAGTATCAACAACAGTGATACAAAACCATCAATGTGTGCAATATGACAAAGCCCAAGTTTAGAAGTGACCTGCGTAGGTGAGTGAGCACAGTCTCTCTGCGCTCTGATTGCACAGGCTCCCTGTGAACCCTATTGCCAGACTGTCTGGTCAAAAGATCGCTGGTGGGATCCTTGGCGCTCTCCAATGCCGCTCTATTTAATTTCCTCCTGTACGTGTAATTATATTTTCAGCGCGCTCCCCTCGGGCAGTGGCAAAGGTGATGCTAACTTTAGAAGGTGTTTTTTCAGACTGAGGCACTCCTATTGAGGATGTTTAAAGAGACTTTCTAACAGCTCTGTACAAAATCATGTTTTTTTTGCATGTAGAATTGACTTGTGCTGTTGCAGTTATCGATGACTCCACTTGCAGTCTCTTGGTAAAATATTATATTAATGTGTTCAGATTAATCCCACACACTGTGTGTGTGTGTGTGTGTGTGTGTGTGTGTGTGTGTGTGTAGGGTGGTGAGAAGGATGGCCAGGGTGATTCCATGTTGGAGGTAGTGAGCCTGCAGAGGGAGACTGAGAGGAACAACTGGAGCCATGTTGAGGAAGAGGAGCCAGAGGAAGGTATGGAGCTCTTTCTTTCCCTATCTCTCACCCGTCTGTCTTTCCCTCTCTCTTCCTGTCTCTTTCCCCCCCGTCTCTTTCCCTCTCTCTTCCTGTCTTTCCCTCCCCTTGTCTCTTTCCCTCTCTTTCCCTCCCCTTGTCTCTTTCCCTGTCTCTTTCCCCCTAGTCTGTCTTTCCCTTTCTCCCTCTATCCAGCCCCCTTTTCTCACTCCTCTTTCTATTTCTGTCCATCTCTCTCCCGCCTCTTTCGGTCTCCATATAAGTCTCTGTTCCCCCTGAAGACTTGGTAAGAGTGTGTTGGGGTGCTAGTGTTGACATGTTGGCTGGCCTTTCCCCAACCTCTCCAAGGTCACCATGAGAACTTACACACCTCTCCAGGCAAAATGACATGGCACATTGAATTCCATCCTCCTCACTGACACAGACAACATTTCATGACCAAATATTGCTTGATTGAAAACTGCACTCCGTCCCCCCATAATTTACAAGAAAAACGCCCTGCGTCTCAGAGCTTACTTAGATGTACAAGGCGAGAGAGGAAAAAAAAACAGATTGCTTTTACACAAACCGCTTGTTGGAAGAGAGCATTTGTTTTATTGCTATATTTCGGGCAATCGTTTCTCCTCGCTGGCGGGAACATCTCATCTAGATGAGATCTGTCCAGATAATTGAACATTATCAATACGTTGGCTCACTTTGAGGCTCGCCCCCTCCTCATATTTGGCGGCCATGAATCAACTATGAAGTTTAATTTAGTGTGTGTGTGAGCTGTCGTGATAGAGACGCTTTGGCGCGCGTGTAGTAGTGTTACAAGCTATACCGAAACTCCTGTACTTTTTCAACACTAGAACATAAACAGTTTGGTACTAGATAAAAAAAAAATGTTTGGGACTTCTGTCAAATGTGTCTCACAGATCAAGTCTGTATCAGCGCAGACGATGTCCCCCTTATAGCACAAGCGTACCGTGCCTGCTCCTCTTAGCCAGCACTGGGAGTTGGGGCTGCATCATGTTTGCTCCCTATTCATGCTGCATGGACAAGGCCAACCAGGCAGGATATAACCCCATCCACTTTGCCAAAGCACAGCCCCCACACCACTAGAAAGATATCAACAGACCACCAACTTACTACCCTGAGACAAGACTGAGTATAGCACACAAAGATCTCCTCCACAGCACGAGCCCGAGGGGGTGCAAAACCGGACAGGAATGTCACGTCTGACTCAACCCACTCAAGTGACGCACCCCTCCTAGGGACGGCATGGAAGCACTAACTGAAGAGCACTAGAAAACCATTGACTCAGCCCCCATAATACGGTCAGAGGCAGATAATCCCAGTGGATAGAGGGGAGCCGGCCAGGCAGAGACGGCAAGGGCGGTTCGTTGCTCCAGTGGCATCCTGTAGGTATGTACGGCAGGACCAAATTGGAGAGATGGGTAGGAGCAAGCCCATGTAATGCTTTGTAGGTTAGCAGTACAACCTTGAAATGAGCCCTAGCCTTAATAGGAAGGCAATGTAGAGAGGCTTGCAATGGAGTAATATGATCACACTTTTGGGTTCTAGTCAGTATTCTAGCAGCCATGTTTAGCACTAACTGAAGTTTATTTAGTGCTTTATCCGGGTAACTGGAGAGTAGAGCATTGCAGTAGTCTAATCAGGAGACAGGAGGGAGAAGGATTTAGCAGAAGGGAGAGATGATGGGATAGAAGGGGAGAGAGTAGTGGGAGAGAGAAAGCGAAGATGAAGGTGCATGACCGTCTGGGTAGGGACTGATTGGTTAGGGTTAGAGGAAAGGGAGACAAAGGAAACAAAGTAGTTATCAGAGACCTGGAGGGGGGTTGCCTTGAGATTAGTAGGCGAACATCCTCTAGTAAAGATGAGGTCAAGCGTATTGCCTGCCTTGTGAGTTGGAGGGGGTTCTCAGGTGTATTCTCGAATCAAATTGAAAAAATGTGTGACCTGTATCTAAAACATTGGAGTTTGGTACAGTCATTCATCGCGATGGCCTTTGCCACGTTTGGTCCAGTCATTCAACGCGATGGCCTTTACCACGTTTGAGGTCAGGGCTTTGTGATGACCACTCCAGTTCCTTGACTTTGTTGTCCTTAAGCCATTTTGCCACAACTTTGGAAGTATGCTTGGGGTCATTGTCCATTTGGAAGACCCGTTTGCGACCAAGCTTTAACTTCCTGACTGATGTCTTGAGATGTTGCTTCAATATATAGACATAATTTTCCACCCTCATGATGCCATCTATTTTGTGAAGTGCACCAGTCCATCCTGCAGCAAAGCACCCCCACAACATGATGCTGCCGCCCCCGTGCTTCACGGTTGGGATGGTGTTCTTCGGCTTGCAAGCCTCCCCCTTTTTCCTCCAAACATAACGATGGTCATTATGGCCAAACAGTTGTATTTTTGTTTCATCAGACCAGAGGACATTTCTCCAAAAAGTACAATCTTTGTCCCCATGTGCAGTTGCAAACCGTAGTCTGGCTTTTTTATGGCGGTTTTGGAGCAGTGGCTTCTTCCTTGCTGAGCGGCCTTTCAGGTTGTCTTGATAAAGGACTCGTTTTACTGTGGATATAGATACTTTTGTACCTGTTTCCTCCAGCATCTTCACAAGGTCCTTTGCTGTTGTTCTGGGATTGATTTGCACTTTTCGCACCAAAGTATGTTCATCTCTAGGAGACAGAACGCATCTCCTTCCTGAGGGGTATGACGGCTGCGTGGTCCCATGGTGTTTATACTTGTGTGCTATTGTTTGTATAGATGAATGTAGTACCTTCAGGTGTTTGGAAATTGCTCCCAAGGATGAACAAGACTTGTGGAGGCCTAAATTTTTTTTCCTAAGGTCTTGCCTGATTTCTTTTGATTTTCCCATGATGTCAAGCAAGAGGCACTGAGTTTGAAGGTAGGCCTTGAAATACATCCACAGGTACACCTCCAATTGACTCAAATGATGTCAATTAGCCTATCAGAAGCTTCTAAAGCCATTACATAATTGTCTGGAATTTTCCAAGCTGTTTAAAGGCACAGTCAACTTAGTGTATGTAAACTTCTGACCCACTGGAATTGTGATCAAATCAAAGTTTATTTGTCACGTGCGCCGAATATAACAGGTGTAGACCTTACAGTGAAATGCTTACTTACAGGCTCTAACCAACAGTACAATTTCAAAAGAATGCAAAGCTGTCGTCAAGGCAAAGGGTGGCTACTTTGAAGAATCTCAAATATAAAATATATTTTGATTTGTTTAACACTTCTTTTGGTTTCTACATGATTCCATATGTGTTATTTCATAGTTTTGATGGCTTCACTATTATTCAATAATGTAGAAAATAGTAAAAATAAAGAAAAACCCTTGAATGAGTAGGTGTCCAAACTTTTGACTGGTACTGTACATGGACAACAACAATAGACAACTTAACATTTATAATCATTTCCACAAACCTTAATCTCTCCTCACCAGCACCTAACTGCGTGCTCTAATTGGGGACGATTGTGATTGGCCAGCATGTACATGGCATGCACAGATTGAGAGCCCGCTTCTGATTGGTCAGCATCCTCTGTGCATATAGAAAGTGAATGAACGGTGTGTGCTCATCTTATTGGAGGTATCAAAGAAGTGTCAAAGAAAGGAGAAAATCGCAGCCTCTTGCGATAAGTATATTTAACATGTCAATATTGCAATTTCGATTTGAATTTGATGAATCGTGCAGCCCTAGTGTGTGTGTGGGTGTGTGTGATAGGGCTGTGACGGTCCAGGAATTTTGGAATAACTGTTATTGGTCAGCCAAATGACCGTGTGCAGCGTTATAATCGTTTGAATAGCAGCAACAACAACAAAAAGACGCACATTTTCTCCTCCCACTCCTGGCTGCATGTGCTACTGCATGTGCTGAGCGATTTACTGACATTTCAGGGTTTTTTCACGTATTAAACAACTAGTTGACTGACATCGGCTCAATTACTTGAATTCCACTTAGTAAATTATTTTGAGAGCCCAATGTTTCTATAGAGAAATCAAATCATTTAAGAGAAATCATGTCAATAACTATTCTGGCCTGAAGGAAGTTTTCATTAAGCAAATATTCAACCTCGTCCAGCGCAAGAACGTGGTAATTAACTACGATCACCATAATCCATTGCGCCTGTTTTTTTCCCCCGTTCTTGGACTGAGTTGAAGGATACGTTTTTATGCCTGCTATGTTAGGTTAGATACACACAGACCGCATAGAATGGATGACGTAGGAATGTACCCAACACAACGTTGAGAGGGAAAGTGACCGTTTGTGAAAGTATGCCTTATCTTTGAAGACCTAGTAAAATGATTTTGTCAGACAGCTTTGCAGCTAGCCTAGCTAAATAAGATGACTAAATACAGTATAGTATGGGGAGCACAGAGAACGTTGTCTGTCTGCTACTGCCTGAGCCGAGATCAGATTAATGAAAAATAATTGTCATCAAATAGAAACTAAGTAATATATGCAACTGAAATATTTTATTTCACAGTAATTTCCTATTTTTCTATTGCTGTCTAGGATACCCTATGCGGACCTGACAGAGATAATGGAATGTTGTCACATTTTTGGCAATTAATGTTAACAATTTTTGGCTTTGGAATTTCCATTAAAAAGCTCTAAAAACATTTAAATGTCAGTATTTTATAATGCATTTAATATTTTCCCAAAATAATCAATCGAAAATATATATATATATATATATATGGTACAGTGTGTGTGGTTTGGGATGGCGAATGAGGTTGAGGCAGGGCTGGAGCTGAGACTGAGACATCCAGAGGCTTGGGGTTCTGGGTTCTGGAGGGCTCAGTGGTTTCACTGGAGCCAAATCCAATCCGGTTAAGTGAGGTTGGCTCCTTGGCAGCACCTGCCCTCACTGCTGCTGTGGCATAAGACCACCTGGTTCCCACCTCACCTTCTCCCTGGCTCTCCCTCCCTGGCTTGACTCAATACCCCACAGCTTTGGAACACCCTGCCTGCTTACCTCCCACCCACCCTGCCTGCTTGCCTCCCTGCCTGCCTCCCACCCACCCTGCCTACCTATCCTCCCACCCACTCTGCCTCCCACCCTGCCTGCCACTGGTTTACTTACTGAAAAGGATTTTACTCATGTTCATTCTGTGTTTTCCCATTTTCACCATCCTATTGAAATGATCTATGTTGAATGAGTAAGGTTTTTAGTTGGGAAAATTGGTTCATATGGATGGTTGCAGTAGGATGCTAATACATGGGAGGAGTAAGAAACCCAAGGGTTTTACATGGCGAAAATGGAGAACACTAAATGCATTCTCAGATATCTTTCGAGGGATTTAAATACTAATCAAAGGAATCAAATAACCTCTTATAGGCTCATTTTTTATAAGCCTGGGGCCTCACAATACGATATCACAATACTTAGGTACCGATCTGTGATTTTATTGCGTTACGATGTTCCAAACATATTGCTCACTGTACAGTGCATTCGAAAAGTTTTCAGACCCATTGTATTTTTCACATTATGTTACAGCCTTATTTTAAAATGGATTAAAAAAAATCCTCATCCATCTGCACACAATTGCCCGTAATGACAAAGCAAAACAGGTTACATTTTTTTTTTGCACATTTATAAAAAATAAAATAAAACTCATCACATTTAAATAAGTATTCAGACCCTTTGCTCAGTACTTTGTTGAAGCGCCCTTGGCAGCGATTACAGCCTTGAGTCTTCTTGGGTATGATGCTACAAGCTTGGCACACCTGTATTTGGTGGGGTTTTCCCATTCTTCTCTGCAGATCCTCTCAAATTCAGTCTGGTTGGATGGGGAGTGTCGCTACACAGCAATTATTTTTTTCAGGTCTCTCCGGAGATGTTCGATCAGGTTTAAGTCCGGGCTCTAGCTGGGCCACTCAAGGACATTCAGAGACTTGTCCCGAAGCCACTCCTGCGTGGTCTTGGCTGTGTGCTAAGGGTCGTTGTCCTGTTGGACCCCCAGTGTAAGGTCTGGAGCAGCCTTTCATCAAGGTTCTCTCAGTACTTTGCTCCGTTCATCTTTGCCTCAATCCTGACTAGTCTCCCAGTCCCTGCCGCTGAAAAACATCCCCACAGCATGATGCTGCCACCACCATGCTTCACTGTAGGGATGGTGCCAGGTTTCCTCCAGATGTGACGCTTGGCATTCAGGCCAAAGAGTTCCATCTTTGCTTCATCAGACCAGATAATCTTGTTTCTAATGGTCTGAGAGTCCTTTAGGTGCCTTTTGGCAAACTCCAAGTGGGCTGTCATGTGCCTTTTACTGAGGAGTGGCTTCTGTCTGGGTACTACCATAAAGGCCTGATTTGGTGGAGTGCTGTAGAGATGGTTGTACTTCTGGAAGGTTCTCCCATCTCCACAGAGGAACTCTGGAGCTCTGTCAGAGTGACCATTGGGTTCTTGGTCACCTCCCTGACCAAGCCCCTTCTCCCCCGATTCATCAGTTTACCCAGGTGGCCAGCTCTAGAAAGAGTCTTAGTGATTCCAAACTTCTTCCATTTAAGAATGATGGAGGCCACTGTGTTCTTGGGGACCTTCAATGCTGCAGAAATGTTTTGGTACCCTTCCCCAGATCTGTGCCTCGACACAATCCTGTCTCGGAGCTCTGCAGACAATTCTTTCGACCTCATGGCTTGTTTTTTGCTCTGACGTGCACTGTCAACTGTGGGACCTTATATAAAAAGGTGTGTGCCTTTCCAACTCATATCCAATCAATTGAGTTTTCCACAGGTGGACTCCAATGAAGATGTAGAAACATCTCAAGGATGATTAATGGAACCAGGATGCACAGGAGCTCAATTTCGAGTTTCATACCAAAGGGTTTGAATTCTTATGTAAATAAAGTATTTCTGTTTTTTATTTGTAATAAATATGCAAACATTTCAAATGTGTTTTGGCTTTGTTATTATGGGGTGTTGTGTGTGTGTGTGTGTGTGTGTGTAGATTGAGGGGGAAAAAAACTAATCAATTTTAGAGTAAGGCTATAACGTAACAAAATGTGTAAAAAGTCAAGGGGTCTGAATACTTTCCGATGGCAGTGTATGTCTTCTGCAGAGGGACAAGGGGGATCTATGAGAACTATTTTAGATCAGTCAAGGAAATAAAAGTGCTGAAGAAAAAGTTTAAAAATGGAGAACAAGCTTTGAATGAGAAATACTGGAGTTTTGGTGCAGGTACAGTCATCTACTGCAAAAATAGTATTGCGATATTGTCAAAGCGATATGACCATATTTTCTAAAATATTATCCTGATTTTATGTAACTATAGAGCAAGAAATATATTTTTTTAAGCGATCAGTACTTTGACAATAATGCTGTAAGAAAACTATGTACGCATCAAACACCTTTTACCCCAAGAAGGCTTACTCTTGTGGGCAATACACGTTTTAAGATGAACACATCTTTTTTTTAACTATAAATATGGGTGACTGGGCCTTTTTGGAATGAGGGCAAAACAATGGAAAAACATCACCATTTGGACTCCAAAGGTGTCCCAAACACGCATTGCAATGATCCAACACTGTAAACAGCGAGGGCTTTTCTGGATTCCCACAAGCACAGCTCTTCCGACACGGCACTTTTCCGTGACCACACGTGCTGATTCTTACTCGATGGGTTCTTGATAGCAAGAGGGTGGAATGCTCTTTTGAATAACTTTTTTTGTTAGCAAGCCTTGTTGACCAGGGAGACTTAAATACAGTAAGTACATTTACAGTGTATCGTTAGTCGATTTACAGCTTGCATATCTAAACTGATCCGAATGTTTCTGGTATATACAGCCTAGCGGTTAAGAGCTTTGAGCCAGTAACTAAAGGGTCGCTGGTTCGAATCCCCAAGCCGACTAGGGGAAAAACCTGTCTGTGCTCCCGTAAGTCGCTCTGGAGAAGGGCGTCTGCTAAATTACTAAATGTAAAAATTCTGCTGTACCGAGTGCTACCATTCGAACTGTAGAAATAATAGTAGTCCTTTCTGAGTGAAAAGTCCGCCCACACCTGTGTTTTGTTGTCACCTCCTTGGAGGTAGAGAGGCAGTCTCCAAGGCCGGCACTGTTTTCAAAAAGCCTTGCCAGAGAGGAGAAGCCATTCACAGGAATTTCTAAAGGCTCAGCTGCATTCCAGCTGTCAGTGGAGGCGGCGTGAAAAGAAAGCCATTCAGGGCTTTCTAGCTGGAGGTCAGCTGCCATTATAGACGGGACTGAATGCTTGCCCACTGTGTGAGGATCCTGCTGCCTGCCTGCACTTTTCCCCCAAGTCGCAAGTGCACATGCCTTTTCTTGTTTTGGTAAATTGTAATGTGACCCGGAATGTCTCCTTTTTCTCTTGTGTTGTCAGCCCACTGTAATTTATATTTTTGGTGTATTAAAAAAAACATCTATATTATTATCCATACAAGCACACTCGTCACATGCACACGTTTCAATGCATTCACACAGCAAACATTCAAGTGCATGCACACTCATTACCCTATTGAATGGGTGGTACCACAGCTCAAACTCGGCTTATAAATAAAATATCTACAAACAGGATTGTGTCGAGGCACAGATCTGGGGAAAGGTACCAAAACATTTCTGCAGCATTGAAGGTCCCCAAGAACACAGTGGCCTCCATCATTCTTAAATGGAAGAAGTTTGGAACCACCAAGACTCTTGCTGGAGCTGGCTGCCCGAGTAAACTGAGCAATTGGGGGAGAAGGGCCTTGGTCAGGGAGGTGACCAAGAACCTGGTGGTTACTCTGACAGAGCTCCAGAGTTCCTCTTTGAAGATGGGAGAACCTTCCAGAAAGACATCCACCTCTGCAGCACTCTAGAAATCAGGCCTTTATGGTAGTGGCCAGACGGAAGCCACTCCTCAGTAAAAGGCACATGACAGCCCACTTGGAGTTTGCCAAAAGGCCCCTAAAGACTCTGACCATGAGAAACAAGATTATCTGGTCTGATGAAACGAAGATGGAACTCTTTGGCCTGAATGCCAAGCGTCACGTCTGGAGGAAACCTAGCACCATCCCTACGGTGAAGCATGGTGGTGGCAGCATCATGTTTTGGGGATGTTTTTCAGCGGCAGGGACTGGGAGACTAGTCAAGATCGAAGGTTCACTCTCCAACAGGACAACGACCCTAAGCACACAGCCAAGACAATGCAGGCGTGTCTTTGGGACAAGACTCTTTATGTTCTTGAGTGGCCCAGACAGAGCTTGGACTTGAACCGATCTAACATCTCTGAAGAGACCTGAAAATAGCTGTGCAGCGACGCTCCCCATCCAACCTGACCGAGCTTGAGAGGATCTGCAGAGAAGAATGGGAGAAACTCCCCAAATACAGGTGTTCCAAGCTTGTAGCGTTGTACCCAAGAAGACTCGAGGCTGTAATCACTGCCACAGGTGCTTCAGCAAAGTACTTAGTAAAGGGTCTGAATACTTATGTAAATGTCATATTTCAGTTTTTTATTAGCAGCAATTTCTAACCCTGTTTTTGCTTTGTCATATGGGAATTGTGTGTAGACTGATTTTGGGGGGGGGGGGTTTATTTTAATACATTTTAGAATAAGGCTGTAACCTAACAGTACCATCTGAATGCTTTCTGAAGACACTGTAGAGGTCCTGGTTTGGAGGGAGCTTGCCTCTGGTGTTCTACTGGGCTGTCTGCACCACCCTCTAGCGCCATGCAATCGAGTGCTGTGCTGTTGCCATACCAAGCAGTGATGCAGCCAGTCAATATGCTCTCAGTGGTGCAACTGTAGAACTTTTTTGAGGATTTGAGGGCCCATGCTAAACCTTGAGAAGAGATGCTGCATGTGTGAGTGGACCAATTTTAAGTCCTTATTGATTTGGACACCGTGGAACTTGAAGCTCTTGACCCGCTACGCTGCAGCCCCGGAAGTCTCTTTTGGGTAAATAGCTAGCGGTTAGTGGATGTGATGTCTGCTGTAAAGCCACTCTGTGTGTGTGTGTGTGTTAAAATGGGAACAGGTGTACTTCTCTCACAACTGTCTCCTCTTCTGTTTTCCTTACGGTCTGAAGAAAGTGTGAAAACTCCTAAAGAATATATATTTTTAATAATGGTCATGCTGCTCATAATGCAATACATGCTTGTTCCCAGTGATCCATATGCAATTCACACTGGGATCCCATAGTAGGCTAAAGTCTTATCTCACCATTGGGTCTTGTCTTGTGTCACCTGCAGATAGCGACAGTGAGATCTCCAGTGGGACCGGTGACGTGTCCAAGGACTGCCCTGAGAAGATCTTAGAGTCCTGGGGTGCAATCCTCAACAGATGGTAAGACTCACCGATAGTGTGGCGGTCATGATAACCACCGTTCAGTAAATAACAGCTTCATTCATTGAATAAGGAAACAGATTCAATGTATTAGTCTGAAGTACCCCATTGTTCCTCCACTACACGAGGAGAATAATGAAATTGTTAGCATTACTTTCATATGGTCACAATAATGACATTATTGTAATAAAGGTCCTCCATTCTAACCCTGTACTGTAGATGGCCTTAGCCTGATGAATTTGGCTGTTGTATGTAGTTTCTTATTTCTCTCCTGTGTGTTGTGTGTCAGGCATGGGAACCTGTCTGTGCGGCCTAAGGGCCTGACTGCGCTGGTGAAGCCTGGGGTCCCCGAGGCCCTCAGAGCTGAGGTCTGGCAGCTCCTCTCAGGCTGCCAGAGTGACCAGGCCCTGCTGGAGAAATACCGCATCCTCATCACCAAGGTAAGGAGGAGAGAAATACACACACTCAATGACTCACTCACACACTCACTGACACACAGACCACCAAGGTAAGGAGGACACACACTCACCACACACACACTCGCACCTCACTCAAACGCACCTCACTCGTACCACACTCGCACTCAAACACACGCATGCTGTGCTCAATGAATCTCATGCTCAAACACACACACTCACACACGATTCCCACCTGCATTTGTTTGTACAAGTTTCACATTTCAACTCCACTCACTCAAGCTCTGTTGTCTTAAGTGTAGAGTTTGTGAAATATCCCTCAAAATGGCTGCATGTTGTGTGGGTTATGAAAATTAGACGTTTTGCAGAAATGTACCTTTTCTGAATATGAGAGCCAGTCAAATATGTGTGTGGTATAACCATCATGCAAATTGTAATTTCGAGTGCAGAGATTGCGACGATTCCTGAAGACTTTGGTGTAAAAAAAACAAAAAAACAACTGTTGGTGTCATGTGACAGTGTCTAAATGCACGTACCCAGTAGTTGTCACCTTGCAGCTGTTCCTCTGGAGAGACTCAAGGACTGTCACAACTGGCCATTAATTTAGCTCCATAAAGAGCCTGCCGTTTTAGAATTGGAAAACGTAATTGTCCACACAATTTGGAAATGTCATTGGCTTTACAATAACATGATTGACATAGAAACAGCATTAAAAAACAGCAGCAGTATCTCTTCATCAAGAACATTTCAGTTCAATTTGAATTTGCCAGATAATTTCAGTTCAATTTGAATTTGCCAGATAATTTCAGTTCAACTTGACGGTGTACGGTCTGATCCCACAGAGAGCAGGGTTGGTGTTGAAGCCTATTCTCTTCAAATCAGATTTTATTTGTCACATACACATGGTTAGCAGATGTTAATGCGAGTGTTGCGAAATGCTTGTGCTTCTAGTTCCGACCATGCAGTAGTATCTAACAAGTAATTGAACAAATTCACAACAACTACCTTATACACACAAGAGTAAAGGAATGAATACGAGTATGTACATATAAATATATGGATGAGCGATGGCTGATCGGCGTAGGCAAGATGCAGTAGATGGTATGGAGTACAGTATATACATATGAGATGAGTAATGTAGGATATGTAAACATTATATAAATGGCATCGTTTAAAGTGGCTAGTGATACATTTATTTCATCCAATTATAATTATTAAAGTGGCTAGAGATTTGAGTCGATGGTCGAACGGCATAGTCAAGATTCCGATGGTTTAGAGTACAGTGTATACATTTGATATGAGTAATGTCGAATATGTAAACAAAATATACAAAATTGTTTAAAGTGGCTAGTGATACATTTGTTACATCCAATTCCTATTATTTAAAGTGGCTAGAGATTTAAGTCAGTATGATGGCAGCAGCCACTCAATGTTAGTGATGGCTGTTTAACAGTCTGATGGCCTTGAGATAGAAGCTGTTTTTCAGTCTCGGCCCCAGCTTTGATTCACCTGTACTGACCTCGCCTTCATGATGATAGCGGGGTGAACAGGCAGTGGCTCGGGTGGTTGTTGTCCTTAATGATCTTTTTGGCCTTCCTGTGACATCGGGTGGTGTAGGTGTCCTGGAGGGCAGGTAGTTTACCCCCGGTGATGCGTTGTGCAGTCCTCACTACCCTCTGGAGAGCCTTACGGTTGTGTGCGGAGCAGTTGCCGTACCAGGCGGTGATACAGCCTGACAGGATACTCTCGATAGTGCATCTGTAGAAGTTTGTGAGTGATTTTGGTGAAAAGCCAAATTTCTTCAGCCTCCTGAGGTTGAAGAGGCGCTGTTGCGCCTTCTTCACCAGGCTGTCTGTGTGGGTGGACCATTTCAGTTTGTCCGTGATGTGTAGGCCGAGGAACTTTAAAACTTTCCACCTTCTCCACTACTGTCCCGTCGATGTGGATAGGTTGGTGCTCCCTCTCCTGTTTCCTGAAGTCCACGATCATCTCCTTTGTTTTGTTGACGTTGAGTGAGAGGTTATTTTCCTGACACCACACGCCGAGGGCCCTCACCTCCTCCCTGTAGGCCGTCTCGTCGTTGTTGGTAATCAAGCCTACCACTGTAGTGTCGTCAGCAAACTTGATGATTGAGTTGGATGCGTGCTTGGCCACGCAGTCATGGGTAAACAGGGAGTACAGGAGAGGGCTGAGAACGCACCCTTGTGGGGCCCCAGTGTTGAGGATTAGCGGGGTGGAAATGTTGTTTCCTACCCTCACTACCTGGGCCAGGCCCGTCAGGAAGTCCAGGACCCAGTTGGACAGGGCTGGGTCGAGACCTACGGTCTCGAGCTTAATGACGAGCTTGGAGGGAACTATGGTGTTAAATGCTGAGCTGTAGTCGATGAACAGGTAGTCGATGGAGGTATGTTGGTTCTCATGCCAATAATGGGTGATTGCAGGAATTCTTCCACAGTAAAAACCACTATTGTTAACTCTGTCACAATTTAACACAGTCCTTGTGGTGAAAGCTCTCAAAAAATATGTTTTAGATTTTGTGTGACAATGGGATGGGGAAGGGTGTCTGACAACACCATATAGTGCATCACATCTACACGTAAGAAAAGGGTCAAAATCAAATAAAGAACTCCACACTAGAATTTCTTAATTTTTTACTTTAGCTTAATATTTAGTTTTCATTCTCTCTGTGCACAAGCAGAAAATTGAGCTATATAGTAGAACAGAAGTCATGCAACTGCAGTTAACTATATTTCTGCAACAAGTGTATTTCTGGCTCCTGACCTCGATGTGCAGTAAGTGTTGCACTAGGCAGTAGCCCAGTCAGTGTGTAACATTCTTTACTACACAGGTCACTGGTCCATCACTCAGTGTGGTGCGTGTGGAGACGATGTGTCAGACAGAGGCTAGCCCTCTCAGACCCATGTCCCCTGAAACCCCACAGCTAATGTATAGCAGCCTCTATAGTCTGGCCGACAGCCCATAGCTGACCCCCGACCTAGGCTCACACGTGGTCCAATGAATTCCATCTCGACTGGTCTCGCTGGTAGATCATGGCGAATAATCCATTTTGGTAGAGCAGCCATGAATGTAATACCTCCTAGCTAATTCCAAGTGACCAATGTATTGATGTTTTTTTCATGAGGACATGTGAAGAGGTTGACTAGGCGACAGCCTCTCACTTTTATGTGTAATACAATACTCATTCCCCCCAGGAGGAGAAAGTGCTTGAAATACAACGCAGTAATCAATTGCCTGAAATGGAGGGATTGGAAGAGGGAGAGAGCGAGCGGGAGAGCGATAAAATGGAGCCATAAACAAAAGGTTACTGCTTGCGCATGTGGCACAGAAAATAGATCAAATATAAAAGCCAAGGAGGCGATTCAGGCGAAATGACTGAATGAAAGAGAACAGGCTCCTCTTTTCACATCTACTGTATTTATACTGGGCTGTTGTTGTCTTTCGCCTGGGGGTGTAAATTTACCCTTGCAACACGCCTTTAATCCAGAGCCACAGTTTCTGTCTCTCTGTCTCTGTCTCGCTCTCCATCTGCCCCAGCCGCCTTGCCTTCCACGGAGGATGAAAATATGAGCTGCTAAATATACCACTACACTAGTTTACGTAAGGCAGGTTATGTGACACAGAGAATCGCCTGGTGAGCGCTCACTCGTTCATTGTAATTCTTTGAGTAGGTTCCCTTCCTTATTGGATGTGATGATGTTGATAGAGGGGTTGGCCGGTGCTATTAATAGCCAGATAAAAGCCCAGGGGGTGGTGTTGGGGGGAGGGAAGGGGGACGTAGTGTCGAGGGCTCGATGATACCCACATTATGAATTGGCCTGTCTCCGCTTGATGATGATTTTAATGCAGATGATTTTAATGCAGATTGAAGCCTGAGTGAGTGAGTTGTGGCTGGTTATGGGGGTATTGACGTCGTAAACCAGGGCACATTTCACTCGACTTTCTGACGGTGACATGCATTTGAATAATTGCACGTGGCACTTGGACAATATGACAGAAGGCTGGGTGGTAATGCAGGGAGGAGAAGAGGGCTGTTCTGTCCTGTTGTGTATGTTATACGTAGAGTATTTTTATAGGGGGGCTCTCAGTGAATGTTTCTGGTAGGACAGTATAACAGTTTAAGGCACGTTATCGGCCAAGTTACCATTGAGACATAATTGAAGCTGGTACTCCGGTGTCTTTGGTACAGAGACAAACAAATCATGTCTTTTGCGCTGCAAATATTCACTTTTTGACTGAAGTATTCTGACCTTGGATGAATGTAATTTCAAACAAGCGTTTTCTCAGCACAGGAATATTTTTTTGTTTGTTTTGCGTTTCCTTGGTAACTCCTGGATTTAACTACACACACACACACACACACACACACACACACTCTTCCTAGGTGTCAGTCATGAAATAACTTGTTTCCCAGTCTGTGTAGCGCTTTGCTGGGAGTAAGCGTGAAACTAACATTTTCACAACCTTTTCCTCTCCCTGTGTGATCTGCTAAAGGTGTGCTGCTGTTGAACCATGGCTTAAAAATGATTGAAAGCTATTTGGAGTTTACTCCTCAGAAGAGTGTACCATTTCACGTTAGTTCCTTTGTCCTGATCAATCAAAACCAATGAGAAAAGTTGAATGGTGGTTCAGATTGGAGGTCTCAAACACTGTGGTGTTGGTTTGTCTCCGAGATTGGAAGTCACCGTCTGTTGAAATAAATATTGTTTTGCCTGAATGACGATACATTTTTCCTTTCTGTGATTGTCAGGGATTTCACGATTGACAACTTCAATTGACATCATTATCAAGATTTTAATCATTTGATTACTAGGCCTAATTTATATCTCAAATGTGCTATGAGAAAAATAAAACAATTTAGATAGTCTTTTCAGTTGCAGTGATGCACTAAACTGTTATTTATTTTTTAAGAGCCTGTATTCATAGATGAAACATGAACAACGGCTCAAGCCAGCTTTGGCCCAGACAGACAGTCTCAGTCTCACAGGTAAAATTGTTCTCTTCAGAGGTTGTGCTACATTCAATTTTCACTTGAATTCCGCTAATGCAGTCTCCTCCACTCAGGCCCGCAAGGAAATCTATTTCGATCTTTATGAAGCATGCCATTAAATCTTTGAGGGATCTTTTTGCTTTTTCTCAAGGTGCTTCAGCTACAAATTTATGTATCGTCATATTTGGACCACACTCCAGCTAGCTTTGCAGTGGCATTTAGTCGGTCTGCAATCAAAGGTAGCACCAGCAGTGTGGAGAGTGGGGCTCGAAGTAATCAGACACCCACGCGTTCTAACCCACAGACAATGCTGTACACAGGGATGAGCTGCCATGGAAACATGCTTGGATTTATTGAGTTCGTTCTACTTGTGATGCTCTTCCGTGCCCATATTCTGTTGTCGATATGTCTGATTTTAACCCTTTTAATGTGATGCTCCCGGATACCGGCTTGGCTTTGATGGACATAGCCTCCACACCAAGTTGTGGCAAACAGAGCTAAACTCCCATTGGTTGCCCTTAAAAATCCTCCTCCTGAAAGGCTATGTAAATAAACAGGTCTTGAGTTAGCTACTTTCCTGGTCAGTAGACTACTTGCTACATTAGTGTTAAGATAATTTCATTATGATGGAATTTTGGTGATATCCATTTAGAGGCAATCCTGAATTGCTGCATGTCTCTTGCATTAGACTCCTTCACCCTGTGCAGGTGATATGGTTATGTTTATCTCTTTGCATTCCTTCTTTAAATTCCATCATTGATTTCTGGAATTCCTCTGGGTTTCGGCCTAGTCTTCTCTGTCATTGTTCCAGTCCTAGCCTTCCTCTGTTCAGTTTCCGAGCTGCCATCCCTTTCTGCATGAGAAGTGCCCTTGAGCTCAGTGTGTGTCTGTCACTCACAATATCCCCCTCAGTGTCTCCAGTCCAGCTGCACTGCTGGTGCACAGCCCACCCTCCAAACCCAGTCTCCTCCATTCACGCTGGCCCGTCCAGTCTCCTCCATTCGCGCAGCCCCGTCCAGCCGCCTCCATCCACGCTGCCACATCCAGTCTCCTTCATTCACGCTGCCCCGTCCAGTCTCCTCCACTCACGCTGCCTCGTCCAGTCTCCTCCACTCACGCTGCCTCGTCCAGTCTCCTCCACTCACGCTGCCTCGTCCAGTCTCCTCCACTCACGCTGCCTCGTCCAGTCTCCTCCACTCACGCTGCCTCGTCCAGTCTCCTCCACTCACGCTGCCTCGTCCAGTCTCCTCCACTCACGCTGGCCCGTCCAGTCTCCTCCATTCACGCTGGCCCGTCCAGTCACCTCCATTAACAGTGCACGCCATGCTTTGTCTTCACCTCATGAAGAATCAAAACCTGAAAAACAGATGTTTCTCGTTTGAGAAATGTTGTTCAATAGGTATGCTTCAAGGCGTTCATTAGATTGTCGTCGTCAAAGAGATCTGCTCGCTCTTCTTAAGATCAGTTTGTTGTGTCTGTATGGCCCTGGAGGCGTGCTGTACCCTAAAACTCCTCTAGTTATGAATGTGAGGGCCACATCACAAAAGGTCTGTCCGTTCTCGGGACAGGCTGAGGCCCAACCAAGAGCCAAGGGCAATACTGGGAATCCAATGAGCTTTTCCTCACATAATATAGGCTAGGAGCTTGATGGAGAAATAGGTTGTATACAACGCTTCTCCCTAGAGGAGGTGATGAATCTATATAGCTACGATGCTTACAGTATTATATTTTTTTGTAGTGGATGAAGTGAACTGAAATAGATTAATCTAAGTTATTGTACTTCCTTTTGGATATTTTCACTACACTATTTATTTGTTGAATGACCTTAGTACCCTGGGTTTAACTGTATAACTCTCTTGACATTTAACCTTTTAAATTCTATTCAACCTGATTTTGTTCTCTGACTCTGGAGAGCGTATGGTCATTTCTCATTCAAATCTCCTTTTCTCATAACGCATGTTTTGAAGTGTCAGCACTAGGTCGACCTTGGCTTTTTCTCTCGTGTTCCATAGCAGGTTTGTTTTTTTTCGTTATGCTTCGATTATTGTACTCTTATTGAGCAGCTCGACACTGATCTCCCCACTCTGAGGCCCTAATACCTCCGTCTCTCTCTGAGTGTTAGCCAGTGTTAGTGTGAGCTACTGTACGCCAGCAGTGACAAAGAGCCCAGACAGCGGCTGTCTGCTTGTCCCAACACAGAGCCATAGTGGCTGGGATCAAAAAGGGGGGAGGGGGGTTACTACCATTGTTTTTACAGCCCATTCTCTAGTTGGGAACTTAAGAGTTGAGTTATCTAGAGCTTGTGGAAGTTGCTTTAAAAGCATAGCTTTGTTGTTTGTCCAAGTGTTGTAGAGGTTAGTTGGTATGGTAATGGTATACAGACGGTTTACCTCTGAAACCGCCCTCCTGCCTCCCCAATTTGCCGCAGCTTGTTACACTTTGTTGTCTGCCGGTGAAGGATGATCCCAACTAACTGAAATGCCTGGCAACTGTAACTATGGGGCAGGCATGGCTGGGCATGGTCAGTGGTCGGAGCAATGGAGAAGGTGGCTAGAGAAGGGGAGAGGGGAAGCAAAATGGGGAGGAGGGGGCTAGTTAATAGAAAATGGACAGAGATTAGCTTAGTCATTTCGTAATAGGGAACATGTCCAAATTTAGCTCTCTGAAAAAAGAGATGGCGAGAGAGAGACTGCGTATTGTGGCTGGGTAGAGAGAGGACCTCAGGTGGAGCCTAAATGGGAGTGGGTAGAGAGAGAGACACTGTATGAGAGGGAGGGGGTAGAGAGTGAGCGGGTGTATGAGAGGGAGGGGCAGAGCATGGTTCAGAGAGAACGAGAAAGCCAGGGAGGGAGGGAGTGAGTGCCAGAGTGTGTGTGTGTGTGTGCAGGGTAGAGGGAGTGAGCGGAAGACAGGGAGAGCGCGAGCGAAGGGAAAGGGAACTGGAAGCCAGTCACAATATCTCCTTCCCACTGCACCAGCGGTGATGGACAGCTCCTCTCCTCACCGCTCTTCAAAAGGTTCCTATTTATTTTCAGTAGCGCTAGCTTTGTCTTCTGTACTTCACTCCAGGAAATTGTATTTTTGTCTGTTCAGTTATTTATTTGTCGTAAGCTCAGTTCGACTGGGGTAATGGAAATGAGAGGAGAGAGACACAGAGGACAGCACTGAAACTGGGACTGAAACTGGGACTGTCTGTGTACTGGTGGAGTGATTTCTCTTTTTTTTGTGCCTGGGTTTTTGCTACGAGGTGCAGACGTATTGGGTGGAAGAAAGAGTCGAAAGGCCAGAAAGCCATGCTCATTTGAATGGACATGTATAAGTAATATTATCAATAGTGGAAACGATGGGAGGCTGATGTAAAGCGCTTTCACCCGTAGCTATTTGGGGAATGTCACTGGCAAAACGGAACCAAAAACAAGTTGAAGGGATAAAGAAGTGGAATGCAGATCCCATCGCAGAGTGCATCCTGAAAAGTATTTTGAAGGCGACACAGTCAGAGGAGCTGAGACACTCAGATGGTCTCTACCAGCTCTAGTACCCATTGATTGGGTTGTGTGGAAGACTCTTGGCAACTCCAAAATTCTTTGCCTCAATCTTCTTTACAACCAGTTTTTGCCTCTCTCACAACCTTGAGGACGAAAGTTTCAGAAAAGTGTGTGGATTGGGATTTCAGAGATCAAAGCCTGATTTGTGCTCCAGCGTGCGTGCACACACACACAACAGAATACGGATTTTGCTGTGCCTCGTTTAGCCTCTCTCTGACTGGAGAGCATTGTAAACATAATTCCCCCAGTGCTCTGTGGAACGAGAGCTGTGACAGTAACACCCGCCGAGAGCCCAGTGTTTTTCTAGCGTGTCTGTGTTTTTGATTCTGACAATAGCTGGGCATACATGGGGTCCAGACTCGCTACTCCAGAATAAGAGGATGCATACAACAAGACTGAAAACTAACTGCTGCAAGCCAGACTTTAGAAGGGACTTTATTGGAGGTAAAAACCAAACACAATGGCTAATGTGGATGTAAATACTCCTATGACTTCTGGATTTTCCCATCTGCTATTTTTCTGACGCTGAACAAGCTATTTGAAAGCCAAAATGGCATACTTGTGGTAACAGTAAATGTTTTAACACTTTTCTCTAATCGATAGTCTCAAGATAGGAGTCACATGCTCCTTGTCTTATTTAATCAGCAGTAGGATCTGCGCCGTGTCTGCCTGCCTGCCTCATGCTTCTTCCCCACATGCCAACTACCCTGCACCTCCTGTGCTTTTTGCCCTTGTGAGGACAGCCCCTGCCCTCATCCCCTAGCCGCCCAGAGGCAGGAGATGTGGCCACGGACTGTCAGGGATCGCAGTGGGGATCCCTGACGCCGGGATAGATGCTTGGTGTAACATCAGCCGAACCTTTTCTGTTTGTGGAGTCAATATATATATTTTTTTATTTCAACAATAACCCCACTGGCTCTAAGCATGACTGATTGGAAAAGGAGAGCCAAGCTGGCACTCTTGTTTTCCTGTGGGCTGTATTGATTTTCGTCAGTCAGTGTTCATTTGATTGAGACCCAACTATGTGAGAGCAGAGGTGAAAGAGAGAGAGAGGATAGAGCTCTGTTTGCTGTGGGAGGCTAGACAGACAGCAGGGGCAGACCGATCTCCAGTTACAGACCATCTGAATCGCAGGTGGCACAGCACAAACCTGACCCACCAGGACCGCGCCCACAACAATGAATCAGTCAGCGCTGACAACAGACCAGGTGCCCACTGCCAACAGCAGCCTTGTGGGCCCGGACCCCAACCACTCCTGCCCCCTGGGCTGGGGCCAGAACGAGGGCCTGGAGGCCTGCGTCTTGGAGACTGCCGTCATCGTGCTACTGACGGTGCTCATCATCGCTGGAAACCTGACGGTGATCTTTGTGTTCCACTGCGCCCCCCTGCTGCACCATTACACTACCAGCTATTTCATCCAGACCATGGCCTATGCTGACCTGCTGGTAGGCCTCAGCTGCCTGGTGCCCACCCTGTCCCTGCTGCACTACCCGGCCGGCGTCCAGGAGCCCATCACCTGCCAGGTCTTCAGCTACGTCATCTCGGTACTCAAGAGTGTCTCCATGGCCTGCTTGGCCTGCATCAGCGTGGACCGTTACCTGGCCATAACCAAACCCCTGTCCTACAACCAGCTGGTGACGCCGTGCCGTCTCCGTGGCTGCATCGCCCTCATATGGGTCTACTCCTGCCTGGTGTTCCTGCCCTCATTCTTTGGCTGGGGCAAGCCGGGTTACCACGGTGACATCTTTGAGTGGTGCGCCCACTCCTGGCCCACCTCGGCGCTCTTCACAGGCTTTGTGGTGTGCCTGCTGTATGCGCCCGCTGCCCTGGTGGTCTGCTTCACCTACTTTCACATCTTCCGCATCTGCCAGCAGCACAACCGGGAGATCAGTGAAAGGCGGGCGCGCTTCCCCAGCCAGGAGATGGAGGCTGGGGAGGGTGGCAGCAACAGCGGTGGGGGGCACCACACGGGTCACGGGCCTGACCGGCGCTACGCCATGGTGCTCTTCCGCATCACCAGCGTCTTCTACATACTCTGGCTGCCCTACATCATCTATTTCCTGTTGGAGAGCTCCCACGTGCTGGACAGCCCCGCCCTGTCCTTTGTAACCACCTGGCTGGCCATCAGCAACAGCTTCTGCAACTGCGTCATCTACAGCCTGTCCAACAGTGTGTTCCGCCTGGGCATGCGCCGCCTCTCGCAGACGCTCTGCTCCTTCAGCCACTGTGCAGCTGACGACAGGGACTTTGGAGAACCCAAACCCAGGAAGAGGCCAAAGTCCTGCTCCATCTGAGGAGTTGCAGGCTATTGTTAAAGAAGCCACACGTTTCAAAGGTTACATCTTTACAAAGCTGCTGACCATTCAATTGACTGGGCTGTCCCAAAGAAAAATAATTTAGGCTCTGACGGTTTGTTTTTGAAGAATACCAATGACTTTGCTGTAGTCATGCCAAGTCATGATTTATGGGCAAAAATGTGATTGCTGAGAGAAGCTAGATTTTTGTAAAGGTTTAGTTTCTGAACAACTAAGTAGGTGAGAGATTGGCACTACATTTTGACTTTAGACCTGCGAAGTGAGGTTTAGCTGGTAAATCAAATCAAAGTTTATTGGTCGCGTACACAATTTAGCAGGTGGTATAGCAGGTGGTAAAGCAGGTGCAGTGAAATGCATGTTACTAGTTCCTAACAGTGCAGTAAAATGTAAAGTACAAACAAAACCAAAAAAACTAAAAACCAAGAAATCAAGAAATGTCAGAACGAATCAAATTAACTCCAATAACAGTAATCCACATGCTGTACATGTACTGTATGTACAGCCTTATGTACAACATCGTTCCACCATGGTTACCATGGTTACCTCAGGCTTTGACGTTTACATTTTTTTGTTTCTCGTCAGACAGGTTAAGTAAAGGACAAAGTTAGGACAAAACACTTTCCTCAAACATTGATGGTGACCTCATGATTTTACTGTCTCTGATTTCACAGTTTTGTGGACTAAAATGTATTGAATTTGAATGCCAATATTGGACTGCTACTATAGGTCTGTGTTCTTAGTAGGCACACGAAGGCTGAATTAGTACAGACATCAACACGTAATCCTCTTTTGCATATACTCCCTTTAGGAGTTCACATGTGCGTGCAAATGGCTGACCATTCACTTACTGTATATACATGCTCCTTGACAATGGTGGCGCCCACCACACTGATGTACATAACAACAGATAGTTAGTTGCCTTGACCTGTTATGACAAAGTTTTGCAGAAGGTTTGTTAGCAAACACAACATTGTTCAACGTGTGGAGTGTTAAGACTTTCGGTCAGCCCTAAACAGAGAGACGTTGGAGTCAATTTGACGAGTAAAGCAAACTAAAAAAACACACAGCTGGTTTAGTTTTAATAGATATTTATATATTTTGGTGAGAAACTATTTAGTAAAAAAAAGTATCTTGGTCAATGCCTCAGAAACAGTAGCTGTTTAGATGAGTGATTGGTCATGTCCTACTCTCTATCTTTGGCTGCTCATCAGAGTTCAGAGAGATCGTCTCCACTATTTCAGCATCAGCTTCATATGTAGGACTCTGTCCCCCTACCTTTTCCATGCTAAGTGCAGAGACCGTTCCTTTTTAGGTGCAGTAAATGCATCATGACGACTGGTCTGGTTGTGTATTTTACTGTTTGATACAGCACAGGTGTAGTCATTCCAAGCTTTTCTTGTACATTCCCAGAATTCTGCCTTTTTTTAACAGATAATGTTGAAATATCCATATGAGCGCACATTTTCAGTAATACCCAAGACTATTGTGAGATGAGATTCTTATGGTGTAGGCCATGTGTAGTTAGACCTGTGTGAAAAACAAGCAGCACAGCCAACTTAAACTCTCTATATCGTGACTGTTTATGTTCAACATTATGCTGCTTAACCTGTGTATTAATTCCTCTTTTTGCTTTACAGACGGGTCTGTATATGTGCCTAAAGATAGATAGATATATATTTTTTTTGGAAAATAGATCACAAAGATGTACTTTCTGTTCTTCTATATGGTTACAAGGATACACTGCACTTATTTTTTATTTTTTTTTACACTGTCTGCGTTACATTGCATTTTGTAACGTGACCTTCCTTTTGACTTGACCCAAAATCCATCAAGCTTGTATTTGCAGTAGTACCGTATGGTACCATCTTGTTTCAACAACTTTTCAAATCAAATTAACTTTTATTTGTCACATGCACCAAATACAACAGGTGTAGGCTTTACTGTGAAATACTTCCGAGCCCTTTCCCAACAATGCAGAGTTAAGTGGGGGGAAAAAAGAGCAAAAATGAAATAGTAACACAATAAACTAACAATAACGAGGCTATATACAAGGAGTACTGGTACCGAGTCATTGTGCAAGGAATGAGGTAGTTTATGTGTACATGTTGGTAGGGAGAAAGGTGACTAGGCAAGCAGGATATATAATAAACCGAGTAGCAGCAGCGTATGTGAAAGTGTGTGTTTTGGCGTCAATATGCGCAATATGTTTTGTGTGTGAGCGTACAGAGTATACAAAACATAAGGGACACCTTACTAATATTGAGTTGCACCCCCTTTTGCCGTCAGAACAGCCTCAATTAATCGGGGCATGGACTCTACAAGGTGTCAAAAGCATTCCACAAGGATGCTGGCCAATGTTGACTCCAATGCTTCTCACAGTTGTCAAGTTGGCTGGATGTCCTTTGGGTGGTGGACCATTCTTGATACACACAGGAAAATGTTCAGTGTGAAAAACCCAGCAGCGTTGCAGTTCTTGACACACTCAAACCGGTGCGCCTGGCACCTACTACCATACCCCGTTCTAAGGAACTTTAATCTTTTGTCTTTACCTTTCACCCTCAATGGCACATCTACCCAATCGATGGCTGTTGTCTCAAGGCTTAAAAATCCTAATTTTAACCTGTCTCCTCCCGTTCAGCTACACTGACTGAAGTGGATTTAATAGGTGTTATCAATAAGGGATCATAGCTTTCACCTGGTCTCTCACACACTGTCTCATTATTATGTTTATTTTCCATTTGTCTCTTAACTTCTTAGGGAGTGGTGGGGCGCTAGCTACCAGGTGAAATGCAAGGCGCCAAATCCAAAAGTTGAATTATTAAACATGCACCAATATACAAGTGTTTCATACTCATCAAAAGCTCTGTTTCTTGGCAATATCACAGCGTTGTCAGATTTCAGAAAGGCTTTACGGCGAAAGCACCACATTTGATTGTTTGAGGGTAGCACCTAACATATTTTTCCCATTACCATGAATTCATAAGCCTTCACGGTTCACAGAAAACACATTTCACAGCGAAAACAAATCAATTACTTTTTGAAGAACTTCTGCTGAGGGCTTCCCAAGTGTCCAACGAAGACAATCCATGGTTCTTTTGTTAGAAAAAGTCATGTATTATATCCATAAATCTCTGTTTGGTTGGCGCGTTATAATGAGAAAATAGAGCCTCCAATCGTCCATTGAACCGTGAAGAGAACTCGTTCAACTTATACCTATAAACTTGTCCAAGAACAATCAAACATAATTTTAAATGTATCCTTAGGAACACTTTTGTATAAACAGTATAATATTTCAACCGGAATATAAACTGGGCGATAAGAAAGGAACGCGCCTTTTCCTCTGACATTCTGTGTGACCACTTCCTTATTCTTCTTCTTCTGCCATCTAATGCATCTAAAAAGAATCAGAACACTTTCTCGAGACTGTTGACATCCAGAGGAAGCGATAGGTACTGCATTCATATGCCCTTATATGGGCATTTTCATAAGGGAGCGGTTCTAAATGAGGCAATGTGTCAAAATCACTTTTTCCAGGACAGAAATTCCTCGGGTTTTTGCCTGCCATATCCGTTCTGTTATACTCACAGACAAATGGTTAACACTTTTAGAAAATTCAGAGTGTTTCCTATCCAATGGTACTAAATATGTGCATATCCTATTTTCTGGGCCTGAATGGGAGGCATTTTACTTTGTGCACGCCAGGCTCTCCAAAACGGTCACCTCGTGCGCTGCTCCCAAAGAAGTTAAGAAACCTAGCGTCATACCATGTCATTTATTGCAGTAACACCCCAATGATGTATTTTGGTTGACTCTGATTCTCTCTAGAATTAACCACAGATAGTTATTTCTGTTTGCACGCTAAAGCAAGTCACGCACATGGAGAGAGAAATACTTCTCACTTCTCAATGTGCCATCTTTAATAAATGGTAAATCAATATTGTTGACAAGCTACTTTCTCTCTGGATTTTGCTTTACAGTAAATCTTGTACTGATGGTTTCATGAGATTTTAATTGGTTACACTTTCCACAGTAACACAAGTGGAATGGAGTTTCATTCTAACAAACAAGTTATTGAGAATATACCACTTGACAAATTTTTTGTTTTCAGAAAACAGTCTGTGGTTATTAGGTAGAGTGTAATTACTTAACCGTTATACAATTTATATTGACATTGCAGTAAGTGTTACCCAATTCATTTAGTTTCTTCTTAGTTAATTTGTGGCTTAGCTTTCATTTAGTTTCCATCCTTTTTTACAGGTAATTTCTCTGCCAGTAGTTGAATGAACTGTGTACTGATTCAGTAAGTTTTTTTTTTTTTATACCCATGTGTCACTAAATATTCACCTTTCCACATGTCTATTATAATGACCTAACTAGTTTCAAATTTCTTTCTGAAGTGATGAAAATGCAAAAATGTCCAAAAACAACTGACTTCAAGTGCATTCGTTAGGGTGTTGTATCTTAAAGATGTGATTTAATACAGTACGTCTTTATTTATTTATTTTTATTCAAAATTGATATGCTACTTGTTTTAATAGGAGTATGTATAGTGTCTTTTTTGTCTTCAGGCAACAAAAAACCCCAGCAAAAACAGTCTTATGACAATCTCTTCCTGTGATGACGCGTACCTTTGTTTCATTCAACTAGGCTGCTTTATATGACGTGAGATGTTTTTGATTAGACGACAAATCAAGAAATTACACACCATCTATATTTTTTTATTTCTGAGATTTTGTCAAAGGCTATGGTTTTGCTGTTGCTGCCGCTGCCAATCCAATAAAACTGATGAAAAATTCAAATCTAGTAATGTTGCCTTTGAACACTGCCTTGAGTTGTTCATGTCTAACATTTTACTGTTGCTGAGTTGTACTGTACTTAAGAAAATTATTAAAAAGCAGGCAATGATTTAAAAGGCTGATTCACTTGGCCAGTTTCTAGGATTATATACATAAGGTAAATAACTTTAAAGTGAAAAATAACTGACATAGTAAACTGACATTAGGTATGCTAATGCCGTAGCAGTGTATATGTTGTCGGTAAGGTTGTTTGTAGCTATTCAAATCCAAGGTGAACAGAGTTCATCACTAGACTGAGGATTAGCCTGCATTTTACTGCACTGCACAACACACACAGCAAGGCATGCACTCTGCCTGTGGCTGCATTTCCAAAGGTTACTCTGCCTGCAGCCTCTGAAGGGAAGTAAGATATGTGCAGTTAGAGGAAACATAATTTGACCTTTTTCCCTTCAGCACGTCAAATGTTTGTCTGGTCACAGAGGTCTTTGGACTTCGGGAGGTCATGAATAGACTGAACAACGACAACTTCTCTACATGTTTACATTTAACTTATTTAGTGGGTGCACTTATCCAGAGAGACTTAGTCAGTGCAGTCCATTTTAAGGTAGATAGGCGAGACACCATACAGTAAGGGAAAAAGTATTTGATCACCTGCTGATTTTGTACGTTTGCCCACTGACAAAGAAATGATCAGTCTATAATTTTAATGGTAGGTTTATTTGAACAGTGAGAGACAACAAAAAAATCAGAAGCAATCAATCATATTCCTAACTCTCCACCATGGCCAAGACCAAAGAGCTCTCCAAGGATGTAAGGGACAAGATTGTAGACCTACACAAGGCTGGAATGGGCTACAAGACCATCGCCAAGCAGCTTGGTGAGAAGGTGACAACAGTTGGTGTGATTATTCGCAAATGGAAGAAACACAAAAGAACTGTCTATCTCCCTCGGCCTGGGGCTCCATGCAAGATCTCACCTCGTGGAGTTGCAATGATCATGAGAACGGTGAGGAATCAGCCCAGAACTACACTGGAGGATCTTGTCAATGATCTCAAGGCAGCTGGGACCATAGTCACCAAGAAAACAATTGGTAACACACTACGCCGTGAAGGACTGAAATCCTGCAGCGGCCTCAAGGTCCCCCTGCTCAAGAAAGCACATATACATGCCCGTCTGAAGTTTGCCAATGAACATCTGAATGATTCAGAGGACAACTGGGTGAAAGTGTTGTGTTCAGATGAGACCAAAATGGAGCTCTTGGCATCAACTCAACACGCCGTGTTTGGAGGAGGAGGAATGCTGTCTATGACCCCAAGAACACCATCCCCACCGTCAAACATGGAGGTGGAAACATTATGCTTTGGGGGTGTTTTTCTGCTAAGGGGACAGGACAACTTCACCGCATCAAAGGGACAATGGACGGGGCCATGTACCGTCAAATCTTGGGTGAGAACCTGATTCCCTCAGCCAGGGCATTGAAAATGGGTCGTGGATGGGTATTCCAGCATGACAATGACCCAAAACACACGGCCAAGGCAACAATGGAGTGGCTCAAGAAGAAGCACATTAAGGTCCTGGAGTGGCCTAGCCAGTCTCCAGACCTTAATCCCATAGAAAATCTGTGGCGGGAGCTGAAGGTTTGAGTTGCCAAACGTCAGCCTCGAAACCTTCATGACTTGGAGAAGATCTGCAAAGAGGAGTGGGACAAAATCCCTCCTGAGATGTGTGCAAACCTGGTGGCCAACTACAAGAAACGTCTGACCTCTGATTGCCAACAAGGGTTTTGCCACCAAGTACTAAGTCATGTTTTGCAGAGGGGTCAAATACTCATTTCTCTCATTAAAATGCAAATCAATGTATACCTTTTTTCACATGCGTTTTTTCTGGATTTTTTTGTTGTTATTCTGTCTCTCACTGTTCAAATAAACCTACCATTAAAATTATAGACTGATCATTTCTTTGTCAGTGGGCAAACGTACAAAATCAGCAGGGGATCAAATACTTTTTTCCCTCACTGTATATCAAAGTCAAAATGTTCTCTTCTCCTTAGTTAAAGGAAAGTTTAGAGGTTAAGCGGAGTGTACCATATACACTACCGTACCCACGGGGGGTTGACCATAATGTACCTTTCTAATAGACAATGCAGACTGAGGCTATGCAGGTACTTTGCCCTTTCCTGACATTGTAGATAATATACACCATGTTACTAGCGCCCACACCATAGAGAGGTGCTCGTTATTTGGCAGCACATTCATTATCGCCTTGCTGCTGCTGGGTCTTATTTCACTGAGGAAATCTGGGGCCAGGAGCAATTTGCCTGTTGAAATGTATACATTCAACTGTTAAATCTCAGTCAAGTGGCTTACGCTCATGCTATTCCCCTTGCGGAAGATGTTTTAATTAACTGGGAGTTTAACCTATTCAGACGGTTTAGGGAAATATTTTTCTGCGGCTAAACTGGGTAACACTTTAATCCGTTGTCTTCTTCAAATCAGTTCCTCCTCGGACTGGTGTTGAGTATGCAGAGAGCTGTGGCAGACATTTTTACGTGCTCTCAGATGACTATCAGGATGTTTGTTACCAATGGCAGTCAGCCCTGCCGTGCTCTCCCTCTCGCTCTCTGACAACCTTGCTGTACAAGACTTTCTAAAATGGCTGGGGTAGGCGTCTGGTGTCTCTGGGGTGCTCTGCCGCTTGATCACCTTCCGTGCTCGGTGGCACTCCCTCTCCCCTGGCTCTGGACTCAACGACGCTCAGTAGGTGGCTGTTGCCTAGCCGCTGATACAGCCATCACACATAGCGTTCGGGAGAAACCTGTACACACACACATTCTAATGTTAAGTTAGCAAGGCGCTGACGTGCCTGGTTGAGCTGTGAGTGGAAGTTGCATGCTGGTTATTATTCCATAGAGGGTGTTTTTTAGGCCTTTGTTAAGGCCCTTTTCATCCTGCCATTAAACCACAGACTAGGAGGTCACGTTATCAACATCCATTTTTCTGGAAGACCAATGTGATTAGCTCAACCTGTTGCTATGCTTTATGTTGCTCAGTTGTCTCTTTGACACGTGCTGCCTCTCAATGTTGTCAGTCTACTACTGTGTTACACGGCTGAGGTTTGTCGTGTTTAGTCAACACAAATGAGTTTACCTTAAACCATTCGTTGCCCTTTCTCATCCCTCACTTTCCCAGCGTATAGCATTCAACATTTGTTCTTACTTCATGCCTTTTATCCGTATGCATGAAGACCAAACCAAGAGGAGCTGAATATTTCTGGCCCAATCCTCTCCATGCTACTTTATTATGAATTCCCTTAAATATTAATCAGTGCAGCTGCACCGCTGCTGCCAAGGAGGGGCGCCTCGTCCTCCCATCTAACGCCGGTGCTCCTGATGAGTGGCACGCTCGGTGCACCAGCAAGGATGAACACCTGGACCCTTCTGAGAGGCGGAGATTAGCTATTCTCAACCCTCTTCCATGCCTTCCGAACAGCTTTAATGGCTACTCTGCATAGGGAGTTTGGTGGTTGGGTGAACCACCCGCCCCCTCCAAACACACCACCACTACACCCAACCCCATGCCTTTTACATGGAGCACCTCTGTTTCCTTTTGAAAGGCTTGGCGTGTGTTTAACCGAACAGGTGCTCGACCCCACAACTTTGCAGGATTGTCTTGTGTGATGAAGGAGTATCTAGGGGTTCACGTTAGGTGAATTATGTAACGTCGGAGCCACTTCCGGTCATCTCTACCACCCTGCCCACTTGAAAATAAGAGGACTCATCCCTCTACCGCATGGCACTTGTGTAGATCTGAGAGGATTCCAGAAGTAAAAGCCATCTGGTGGAAATTCCATCCTACTATCCTAAACCAGTGGTTTTTAAACTTTTTCAGCGGGGACCCCATTTCCAGCAGAATTTCTCGGGACATAATTTTTACCCCAAGAATTTCTCGTGACCGCACCCCACCCCAAATCTTTAAAATCCGTAGACATTGATTTTTACATCAACAAATAACCTTTATCAAAATGAAAAGAAACCAAATACATTTATTCAATAAAATTTTATTTTTCAAATGATCTTTCTCAAACTATTTTCCCCATGCAATATGTAGTCATGTTTTTTTTATTTGCAGACCCAACTGGAGTTCCCCTGCGACCCCAACTCTGAATACCAATGTCCTACACGGTAGACTGGAGCTTTTACCATATTCCTTATACCTATCCAATCTTTACAGATCTACTTAAGGTGCTTAGGGGTAGGATTGGAAAATGGATTTGGGATTGGGCACTGTAATCACACCTCCAGACCACTATGTTTAAGATTGCCTTTTCAAACACAATTGCTCCTATCCACAATTGCAACCATCCCTGCTTCACCTTGATCGTCTCTGTCCACGCCAAACAACGGACGCCATAATCCTATGATATCTCTGAAGGAGTGGCAAACTCAGAGGATTCTCCTGTCTGTCTGTGGTATTCCTCCCTGCCGCTCCTGAGCTCGACTGGCGATGACAGATGATTGGCCTGCGGTTTGTTGACGCTAACGTGCGCTGATAGCTGCCCACTCACCGCTATTAGGCTGGTCGTATGCCCGCCTCGCCAGCTAGCACCATCTGGAAGCCCGTGTGGGTTACATCAGAGATGAGGAGGGGCGTAGTGTTGGGCTGAAAGCCAACCACCACATACAGTATACAACAAAGAGGTAAAGGGCTGTGGATGGGAGACTTCTGAAGTATTTCAATAGGGGTCCCATGCAAAGTGATATTGCTGTTTATCACTGTGTGTCACTGTCAACGGATGGAAGAGGCTTTGAACATTTCCTGGGAAAATGGAAAGAAACAGAGACGTTGATCAATGAGATTACAACCTATATTCAACCACTCAAAAAGACAGCCAAGAGTTTGTTGAATTCCTAATGTGTTCTCAATGCTTTCAACCATCTAAAAGGACAACCAAATTCCAATGGAAAAACAATGTCTGATTTTTGGTTTAGTTGTCATCGCTGAACTTTTAAACCAGCACAACAAAGTTAAAATGGGAATACAATGTCAGATAACACATGCAGTTGTCTTATAAATAATTTGTTTATCACTGTGCTTATTTTTTATAGCAAAACCAAATGACCTGGATTGGAGTTACATTTAAAGTACATCTGGGCAGATTAATATAGCAGTTGTGAAATCTCCACCGACCTGCAATCTTTAACATGCACGCTTTCTAGGTTTACATAAGTGATTTATATTTACATGAACCTCAATGTGCCCATGGATGTGTTACTCATTTTAAGGTTGAATAAATACTGTTCCATTAGTTTGTAAGATAGTGAATAGCCTGAAGTTAAGGCTGTCTTACAACAGAAATATTGAATTGTGTTTGGTTGACAACGCAACCAAATATCAACATTTAAATTAAAAGTTTCTACTGTTTTATAGTTGTCTGTGGCAGGGACTTAGTCTTGCTTTAATTCCAGTTTGTCTATACATTTATAATTGATATGTTCTATTCACGTCTCCATCTCAAATGAAATCAAATGTTAGTCACATGCGCCGTATACAACAGGTGTAGACCTTACAGTGAAATGCTTACTTACAAGCCCTTAACCAACAATGCAGTTCAAGAACTAGAATATTTCCTAAATAAACTAAAGTTAAAAAATCTAATAAAGTAACATAATAAAATAACAATACTGAGGCTATATACTATATATATATATTTTCAGAATTACCGGCAAAAAAGTATGCAAGTACAAGAGAACCTATTTAAGTGGAGATCTCTCAGCAATCAGTCTCATGATAGAACAATTGTAATAGTTGGTGAGAAATCTGAAAGCTAAGCAGGGCTGAGCTTGTTAACCCCTGGATGGGAGACCAAAGGTACAGTATACATTCTCCAGTAGGAGGTGCTGCCCAGCCTGTCTTTTTTCTGACTGTGGATATAACCTTGAAGATCTGAAGTAGTTTCAAAGGTACAAGTTCAACATATTTTATATAAGTTCTGTCTGTTGAAAATAGGTTACCATGGTGACGTAATCCTGTCGTTGAAATGTCACCCTCAAAACATCAATTTACCTTGATTACTTTTTTCAAATCCAATATATTTTACACGTTAATTCCAAGTCACAATATGTTGACAAAATACGTTGAAACAAAGTTGATTCCACCAGCTTGTGCCCAGTGGGTTTGTTCTCATCTATGGTTGCTGGGTTGGAATTTTCCTAGTGCCCTCTTTGCTGAGTACTACATAGCTTGTGGAAAACAACAACAACAACACAAAAAGGGCATGTATGGTAGTGGATGCATGTGTGGCTGAAGCATAGGGAACTTTTTTTGGATTCTGGCAAATAGTTAATTCGGTCTCAATTGCATCATCTGTGTTGTCTTTTACAATGTAGGCTCACAGTACGAAAAAATATATATACACTTTGAGAATCTCTCCCCCATAGCACAATGTCATCTGTATTACTGTGGCTACCTCCCTTATAAAAACCCATTTAGGCCAATGTTATTATTTAGGCACTATGCTCTTGATAAGGGAAGAACGCGAATGTTACAGATATGGCTGTAATGTTCGTATCTCTCCAGAATGGGAGGGATTCAAAATGGCTTATTGGTGATAAGGGACACAATTATATTTTTTAGCCTGATGAGAATTTGTAATTATTTTGCGTGTGTGTTCTATATATAGCTCTGCCCCACTGGCAGTGTATCAGTGAGGATGCCAACCTCCTTCAGTATCAGCCCTAGCTGCCAGGCACCTGTGCCCTGCCTGACTGTAGCACTCAGCCCCCCTGTCTGTGCACCCATCCCCACACCTCCGCAGGGCGGGGGCCAACCTCGGAGAGATGGACACATAGAAAAAGAGAAACTGAGAAAACATTAGTCTAGAAATATAGAGAAAGGCAGAGCAAAAGAGCGATGAAGAGAGACAACATAAGAGAGTGGCAAAATTATGGAGCGAGAGATTGGCAATACAGCGTTTGTAAACACAATGTAGTTGTATTTCCATATTTTTCATTCTTTGTTGCTATGGTCATGTATACTGCCTTGTGAGGTATAGTGGTGGTCATTGAGTGACTGATTGATAGATTGTGACATAGGAGAAGAAGCTCTCGTTTTCTCTCTCCCTCCTTCATTCCCTCTGGTTCTTTGCTCCAACCCAGCATACTGCTAAACCTCAGCTGGACTAAGCCTGGACAACCTAACGCACAGATCGATAAACTCTGTGTCCACCCTCATCCTCGTTCTGATATTTCTTAATTTTGACTGTTTTGTCTTGTGTGTGTTGTTTTGTATTCTGTGTATTGTTTTGTATTACTAGGTACTATTACTGCACTGTAGGAGATAGAAACACAATTATGCTACACCTGCGGTAACATCTGCAAATCTGTGTGCGCGACCAATAAACTTTATTTCATTTTTAATACAAATGTTATTACATTAAATAATTAATAAACAACCTATAAATACCACCAGACAGAGGAGCAGCCCGTGGCCCTCAGGGCAGTGTTTCACATGCTAATACGACCAGCACACAGTATTATGATGTTGATTAGCAGGCCTCAGCCGTCATCATCAGTAAGTTTTCCCTAGCTGTTTTGTCTCCCAGATTGGCTTGAAAAGAGCTGTGTTTTTAATTTATTCTCACATGAGCACGCACACACACATGCACGCTAACACATTGCTGTCCTGTCCAGGTTAGCATTAGAGCACAACCAGGAAATAGAATTGGACGTGAGTGCGTGCTGTATCCTTTTGCCACACCCCCATAATATAATACTCCCCACAAAACGGCTTCAACACATACACACACAAAACCCATCTCCAAATTATTTTGTATGATGTTGTGTACACGCCCATCTTTTTTCTACAGAATAGTCTCATCTCCCCCTCTTTTTTTCCCTCTCTCCACACAAAACAACAGGGTACAGTGAGTTCACTGGTTAGAAATGGAGCAGGGTCATTGAGGTGAAGGAGAGTGTTTATCATTGTGGTCTACCTCTCCTCTCTCAGGTGTCCACTGTTAGACCAGCTGGAAAGGAGGAAGATGAGCTCCAGATGTTCTCTTCTGCTAGGGGGAGAGGAGAAAAGGGAGGGGGGACGGCATTTTGAGGGAAGGAGGGAGGGAAAAGATGGAGAAATTTAATTTAGGCTGCTGAGATGGAGATGGAGATAAGAGAAAGAGTGTGTATTCTATTAGTATACAGAAGCTGAAGTGTCTTGGGAGTTTTTTTGTAGCTGTTTATTCAATTGGAAGGAGGTTTCAAAGGACAACAAATGGTGTAATTGGTTATGTTAATGTCATTAGTTTCATTGCAATGGCGTTGTTTTGATGAGGGCTACAGAGCACATCTATCAAAGCCCCTGTCTGATTTGTTCAGATAAAATTATCTTTGCGTTGTCATGGATACCAAGAGAGGATGATCAACACGTGATTGTTTTGGAATTAGTTAGGTCGGGATCATGGTAGTTGGGATCGTGTGTGTTGGACTGTAATGTGTAGCATCCAGTATTTTGAGTATGCACAGATACATCGATGTATATGACCCATTGAGCACAACCCACATTTCCATATTTTCGTCGGCAAAGAGTGACTCTTTCCTATCTGCAGTGTTTTCCCCCTATCTGAAGCCCCACACTGCTCTCCCCTAGCAGAAGCCAGCCAGCCTTGCGTCATCTGACTCTCTGGCCATTGTTTTCCTGTGAAAAGCCCAGCCAAGGGGGATCATGTGTCCCAGGGCCAGAAATAGCCCCCAGCCATGGAATAACCAACTAATGTCATTAGGAGGCTGAACAAACAGGTTATGAAGGCCCAAGGGAGCGAGAGAGGGGATGGAGGAAGAGTGAAAATTCAGTGGCCGCCTCCTTAAGGAGTTGACTGAGCTTTAGCATCGTTTAATCAGCCAACAAGTGGCCGCTTTGGAGGAGTGCAGTAACCACCTCCCCTGGGGAGAGCGAGAGCGTGTTTGTCTAGACTTTGGTCTCTAGTGAAAAGAGAACTTTCACTGCAGCCTTGGAGCACATAATAGGATGGTCTGGGTTTGTGTGTGTGTGGGCAACTGAACATGCACAAGCGTGTGTGTGTGTGTGTTACGTCAATAATAATGACTGCAGGCACTGGCTGCGCAGATTGTGTGTTTGTCTTACAGCATCTTTCTCTTTTGGACTTGGCTGGTAGGTTTCACTGTGTGTGTGTGTGTGTGTGTGTGTGTGTGTGTGTGGCGTCAATATATTCCTCTGGTAGGTTTCACTGCCTGGTGTTTGTATAGAGATCCTATAAGGCTTAGCAAGTCAATGAGTGTCTACACATTCTGTTTACTGCAGTATAATTGTCTGTCCTTTGGTGTTTAAGCATAGCAAATCATTTAAGCATAATGCTTTTGTGTCATTATGCATATTAGTGCTCACATGTACCTGAAACAAGGAGATCCGTGTGATTGTGTGTGCATGCGATCCTACCTAACGTGTGCACAATTCGCATGCGTTTATAATTGTATAATTCAAGGCTGCGTCTCTACTCCAGTTGTTTGAGCACGAAAACCACTTTCTTTGCAGACGACAGTCAGTGTAGGCTTTGGTTTGGTCACAACTGGGGCTGTGCCATGACGGGTTAAATGGAGCCCATGGGTGCATCCCTAATGGCACCTTATTCCCTATATAGTGCACTACTTTTTACCATTGTCCCTGGTCAAAGGCACTACATAGGGAATAAGGTGCCATTTGGAATACACACGTTTTTATTTTTTATTTTAGGAACTCATTTCACACCTAATGACACCCAGCACAGAAAGGTCACAGAGAAAGGAGGAGAGGTACCAGATGATCTCCACTTTATCTCTACAATTATACCAAAGGCTGCCGTGTGTCTGCGTCTAGTCATCAAAGCCCACTCCACCTGGAGCTGGGTCAGGGCTGTGGATTAGGCCTTTCGAAGTAGGTGTTGATCATTGAATGTGGTTGTGGTCAGTTTACATCCCGGTACACTATATTACCTGACTGGTTTTTGGATGCCCTTCAGATCTAGTTATAATATTTTTAGGATGCAATCTCTCCGAAATTGGTATTCAGTGTATTCGATTAAAAGTGTTAGAACATATTAAAATATCTAAGTTTTATTGTCACGTGCACCAGTACAGTGAAATTACTTTCTTGCATGCTCTTTCCCAACAATGCAGTAATGAATATCAGTAGTATTATAAAATAATGTGGAACAAAAACACACAAGAAATATAAATAAGAGTAAGTAAGCTACCTAGATACAGGGTCAGTTCAGGTTCAATATCATATTTACAAATAGCCAATTGATTCCCCCTGAAAATGGTATGCTTGCATCTGTGTTTGTCATACCGTGCGTGGGTGTACTTTCACATTGTTTGTGTGTGTGTGTACATGTGCATACCTACTGTATATGGTCTGTCTGGGTGGCAGGTAGCCTAGTGGTTAGAGCGTTGGACTAGTAACCAAAAGGTTGCAAGATCAAATCCACGAGCTGACAAGGTTAAAATCTAGGTTAACCTCTTAGGCAGAAGCAAGGTGATTTGGGGCGCTAGCGCCCCACTCCCGACACTACCAGGTGAAATGCAAGGCAAAATCCAAACGTTGAATTATTAAACATGCACCAATATACAAGTGTTTCATACTCATCAAAAGCTCTGCTTCTTGGCAATATCACAGCGTTGTCAGATTTCAAAAAGGCTTTACGGCGAAAGCACTACATTTGATTGTTTGAGGGTAGCACCTTCAATATTTTCCATAACCATGAAATCTTTAGCCAGCGCGGTCCATAGAAAATGCATTTCACAGGGAAAACCTGTGCCTTACCTTTTGTAGAACTTCTGCAGAGGGCTTCCTAAGTGTCCAACGAAGACAATCCATGGGTATTTGGTTATAAAAAGTCATTAATTATATCCATAAATCTCAGTTTGGTTGGCGCCTTGTGTTCAGAAAATCCAACGTGAAGAGAACGCGTTCAACTAAACCTNAAAACAAAAACCAATTAAAATGCATCCTTAGCTTATCTTTTATGAATAAAAGTGATAATCTTTCACTTGGATGGTCACCTAAACATTATATAAGTCAAATAAAGTGGACCGCTCAGCCAAACGTGCGCCCAAAAACGTGCAACTGAAAAATAGCTCCCCTCACCAAAACCTCTACCTATTGAACACATTGGTTCCGATTGCCATGAAACTTTACGTATACACTGCTGACATCCAGTGGAAGCAATAGGTACTACATTCAGTGCCCTGGTATAAAGACTTATCTAAAGGCCCTTGTCTCAAAGTGAGCCATAAGCCACCAGAATGACATTTCCGGATGGAACTTTCTCTGGTTTTTGCCTGCCAAATGAGTTCTGTTACACTCACAGACAAAATGTTAACACTTTTGGAAACCTCAGTGTTTCCTATCCAATAGTACTAATTATGTGCATATCCTATTTTCTGAGCCTGAGTGGCAAGCATTTTACTTTGGGCACGCCAGACGCTCCAAAACCGTCACCCCAGCTGCCGCTCCTTGAGAGGTTAAAGGTTAAACAAGGTTAAAAACCCACTATTCCTAGGCTGTCAAATTTGTTCTTAACTGACTTGCCTAGTTAAATAAATGTAAAATAAAAAAAGAAATATGTGTAATATGGAGAATTGATGGTTCAGCATTCTGTCTCCAGCGACGTTTCAGCATGGTCTCCAGCGCTTCCTTACAGCAGCCCAAGACTTCACTGAAGTAGGGTAGCTATGGCAACTCTGAGCCACACTCTGCAAGGTTTTTGAGAGTTTATTAGAAGTTTAAAAATAGGGTGCAATTAACATGGGTATTTGTGCCGCTCAGAAATAGCTGGGTTGTTATTCATTCATGGATGCATTTATTTGGAGGATGTTTGTCTGCTCTACACAGTAAATATAACCCCAACAAAGCTACAATCGAGTGGAGAGCGTTAAACGGCCATTTAATATGTTGTCCAGTCCTATCTTGAACATCCAGACAGATGTACCTTCTACTAGCAGGTACAGTGTACAGAGGGTCTGGAGCCTGCTACTTGGAGGTGGAGTGGGAAAGGGCTTATATACTGTAGCTGTCTCTTATGAAGGGCTCAGCAGGAAAGACAGTGATGAGAGTTTGTTTGGACATAATGCTCAATCCTGGTTTTTAATCTGCTCTGACTCTAGTTCCTCATTCTACCTCAATGATACAAACTAGAGGTCTATCTGAGACCCGACCCGGGTCCTGATCAGGTTCGGGTCCAAAATACAAACTTTTCCCTCTTGGTCGGGTCCACATTTACGTAAGTATTCAGAGCCTTTACTCAGTACATTGTTGATGCAGCGATTACAGCCTCAAGTCTTAAGACGCTACACGCTACAAGGTTTCCTCCAGACCTGACGCTTGGCATTCAGGCCAAAGAGTTCAATCTTTGTTTCATCAGACCAGAGATTCTTGTTGGATTTTACGTGGCCTATTAGAATCTTCTAAGATACTGACATTGACATGGATATGAATATTCATGTGTTTTTTCTTTTTTTCAGACGCTTCAAATAATTGCATCTAGTGATTTTTTGAAAATATTTTCTTAGTTTATTCACTGCTATTATGGCTTTTCTTACTGTAGGTAAATAATTGTGTGCTTTTGAAAATAATATTGCCCATGTCTGTCTGATTTTATGATTTTTCATGTGTTAGTGCCTACTTCAGCACAGCAGGGTCTCCCTCTGACTTTCTTGTCTGTACTGGAGGTAGTGTTGTCACGATACCATCATTTTGACTTCGATACCATCACGATACTTGATACCAAAATGATACCACAAAAAAAATGGTGTATTAGTTGCAGAATGGCACTTGATCCAGACAGATAAACTTAGCTACTGCTCAGTTCAAAAATATGTAATTTCTTTTAGAGACAGCCATGTATGTAGTCATACAATACATTTGACTTTGGTAATTACAATCTAACTACAAAACAACATTTTGGTAATCATTTATTTGAATGGTAAATCTCTATTGATAAACTGGGTAAATCAAGATATAGCCTAGGTCTATTCACAATGCAGGTGAATGCATATTATTAAATAGCAGTGTGTGCATGCATTGAGTTATTGATATTATTTTAGCTGATTTCATGGAGCTACAGATGACAAAATCCATTTAGGACTTATTTTATTGGCAACTGCTAGGATTACATTTTATTTTACTGATCAAGGAAATATGCATAGAAGAAGCAATCTCTTATTTTATAAAAGTGTGCGCTGTCTCTTTAAAAATGTAATGACGCCATTCTTGTGGCAGAATGTGGCTGTGGAATCAGACATTGTGGCTACAGAGAAAGGGACATGACCCATGTCCTCCGGTATAAACACAAATCTAGAAATGTCAGGTGCCTGGGGGGGGTGCACTTTATCTGGTGCCCCGTACCACCAGTCTGGCCACACTCCTATCCTGCTCCAGCAACATGCATCACTCAGAGGAGTCGGCGACAAGTGCACTCCACATGGAATGGGCCTGCAGTTTCGAACGAATTCGAATGCATTGCCACTCATTGGCCATCAATGTCAACACGGAGACAGATGAGTTTGCAATCTGTCAAAACGACCAGATGTTGTCCCCCCCGAGGGACATCACCCAAAATTCCTGGTCATGACAAAAGGACAAATGTCACTGAAGGACTGATTTTTAAAAACGGAATTGTCTGAATATCAGCAGAATATATTACGGTGTCCTGGGGAATAAAAATAAAACATGGAGATCCAGGTGTGCCAAGAGAGATGTCACATGTTGCCGTCTGGTTTGTCACTTAAGTCACAACATCTCTTTAGCCACTGCCTAGAGTACCAAGAAGTGAAGAATGCAAACCCTCTCTCTCTCTCAATGTTATAAATGACTGTTTTCAAGACGGTTGCTTGTGAGGTCTGTAGATGCACTGTGTTTTCTCCCCATGACACACTTAATAACAGGCCTTCAGCGCGATCACACGCAGCGCCAGACATGCATAATTCATGAACAAGATGAATCTGTCTCTACTCTGGCAAGGCTTAAAAGGCACCCCACCTCTCCTTCCCACCCTCCCCTCTTTCCCCTTCTCTCACCCACTTCCATCTCTCTCCCTCACCTTTTATTTGCTTGGTCCTCTAGAAGGTTGGACTGTGTGATCATGCTATTGCAACGGTTTGTCAATTTCAATTATGGGCTGCTTTGAGTGTTAGATTTTACCCAGGGGAGAAATAGGTCCGGTAATATTTTGTCTGTCAGTCACCTGGCTCTACTCTTCTCTCTGTCTGTCTCTCTCGGTCTCTCTCTCTTTCTCTATAAACAGTGGGAGCTTTGCTCCAAAACTCCTCCACAGAGTATTTGGCCAGAGGTAAGAGCTAGGGTTGGGCGGTATCTCATCCCAAGATTTACGGTATTACCGGCTTAGTACACAAGTGGGCCCTAAAAACGCAAAAAAGCCCATTGGGTGTCCATTACCAGAATGCTAACAAACTTAGCACAAGTACTAGAGAATTTCTATCGAGGCTGCTAGCTAAATATGCTAACTAGCGCAAACAAAAATTAACTAATTGCAAAGACGAGCAATCCAGCTGAAGTTATACAGTACCAGTCAAATGTTTGGACACCTACTTATTCCAGGGTTTTTATTTTATTTTGACTATTTTCTACATTGTAGAATAATAGTGAAGACATCAAAACTATGAAATAACACATTTGGAATCATGTAGTAACAAAAGTGTTAAACAAAGCAAAATATATTTGAAATTTGTTATTCTTCATAGCAACCACACTTTGCCTTGATGACAGCTTTGCACACTCTTGGCATTCTTGCAACCAGCTTCATGAGGTAGTCACCTGGAATGCATTTCAATTAACAGGTGTGCCTTGTTAACTACTTAGGGAGCACCGGCGCGCTAGCGGGCAGCTCCCGACACTACCCGGTGAAATGTAAGGCGCCAAATTCAAAATCCAAAAGTTTAATTATTAAACATTTATCAATATACAAGTGTTGCATAGCCATCAAAAGCTCTGATTCTTGGCAATATCACAGCGTTGTCAGATTTCAAAAAGGCTTTACGGCGAAAGCACAACATTTGATTGTTTGAGGATAGCACCTCTAATATTTAATATTTATGCATTAGCATAAATTCATAAACCTTTCGAAGAACCTCTGCTGAGGGCTTCCCACATGTCCAACGAAGACATCCAATGGTTCTTTTGTTAGAAAAAGTCATTTATTATATCCATAAATCTCCGTTTGGTTGGCGCGTTCAGAAAATCCAACGTCGAACTGCCCATTGAAACGTGAAGAGAACGTGTTCAAATATACCTATAAACCTTTCCTAAACAAATCATAGACCAGTTATAATGCATCCTTAGCTATCCTTTTAGGAATATTAGCGATAATATTTCACTCGGATGGTCACCTAAACGTTATATAAGTAAAATAAAGTGGGGCGCGCACCCAGTCTCGCGCCCGAGAAATCTTGTTGACATCTGAGCTCCCTTGACCATTTCCTCTTCCTATCTGTTCTGCTCACTGCTACAGCTTCCAGGCTTTGTATAAAGACTGTTGACATCTAGTGGAAGCCATAGGTGCTGCAATCTTGGAGCTGGATTGCATTGAAGTCAATGGGGAGAGTCTCAAACAGAGCAAAGGTCACAAAAAACTGCAATTCCGGATGGATTTTCCTCGGGTTTTCACCTGCTATATCAGTTCTGTTATACTCACAGACATTATGTTAACACTGGCAGGCATTTTACTTTGGGCACGCCAGACTCTCCAAAACCGTCACCTCTGCTGCCGCTTCCTAAGAAGTTAATTTGTGGAATTTATTTCCTTAATTCCTTAAAGCCAATAAGTTGTGTTGTGACAAGGTAGGGGTGGTATACAGAAGATAGCCCTATTTGATAAAATACCAAGTCCATGTTATGGCAAGAACAGCTCCAATAAGCAAAGAGAAATGACAGTCCATCGTTACTTTAAGACATGAAGGTCAGTCAATCCGGAACATTTCAGGAACTCTGCAGTCGCAAAAAACATCAAGCGCTATGAAAGGAAGACCCAGAATTACCTTTGCTGCAGGGGATAAGTTCATTAGAGTTACCAGCCTCAGATTACAGCCCAAATAAATGCTTCACAAAGTTCAAGTAACAGACACATATCAACATCAACTGTTCAGGGGAGACTGCTTGAATCAGGCATTCATGGTAGAATTGCTTCAAAGAAACCACTACTAAAGGACACCAATATGAAGAGGAGACTGGCTTGGTCCAAGAAACACGATCAATCGACATTACACTGGTGGAAATGTGTCCTTTGGTCTGATGAGTCCAAGTTTGAGATTTTGGGTTCCAACCTCCGTGTCTTTGTGAGACGTGGAGTAGGTGAACGGATGATCTCTGCAAGTGTGGTTCCCACCATGAAGCATGGAGGAGGAGGTGTGATGGTGTGGGGGTGCTTTGCTGGTGACACTGTCGGGGATTTATTTAGAATTCAAGGCACACTTAACCAGCATGGCTACCTCAGCACTGCAGCGATATGCCATCCCATCTGGTTTGCGCTTAGTTTGACTGATTTATTTTTCAACAGGACAATGACCCAACACACCTCCAGGCTGTGGAAGGGCTATTTGACCAAATAGAGTGATGTAGTGCTGCATCAGATGAGCTGGCCTCCACAATCACCTGACCTCAACCCAATTAAGATTGTTTGGGATGAGTTGGACCGCAGAGTGAAAGAAAAGCAGCCAACAAGTCCTCAGCATATGTGAGAACTATTTCAAGACTGTTGGAACAGCATTCCTCATGAAGCTGGTTGAGAGAATGCCCAGAGTGTGCAAAGCTGTCATCAAGGCAAAGGGTGGCTGCTTTGAAGAATATCAAATAAGAAATATATTTTGATATTTATAACACTTTTGGTTACTACATGATTCCATATGTGTTATTTCATAGTTTTGATGTCTTCACTATTATTCTACAATGTAGAAAATTGTAAAAATTAAGAAAAACCCTTGAATGAGTAGGTATGTCCAAACTTTTGACTGATACTGTACATTTGGTTTAATTCAATGTTTACCTAATTAAAAAATATATATTTAAGTTTGGTGAAAAAAAACTATTCCCTTGAGTTGATGGATTTTTGCAAATCCAATCCGTTTTTCTGGTTCATTCAACGTCATCACATTTAATGTTTTTGTGGAAAGTTTTTGCCCAGTGTGATATCAGCGTTGCCAGCCATCATAGTGGGGAAAGAAAATGGGACACCTCGTTTCACACCTTTTTTGAGAGACAACCCCTAAAGGGACAGTTGATGAACTGAGGGGACAGGAGTAAATAAGTGAGAATGGGAGAACATAGACACTTGATGTAACGTTTTAACTCCTGGCTGTGCCACTCATTGTGATGGTAATGCGTTTGACTGTACCTCATGACTTCCATGGCTGTTTCCTATCCAACCACTCCTTCAAGACTCTGACTCAGGAGAACTTTCCCTGGAGGCGTGCCAAGGTTTAGTCCCCAGACAGAGATGCTCTCTGACACAATGCTGCCTGTTCATCTGAGGCGCTGCTCTCCAGCGTGGTGCACTACACCGCCCTCGCTCGCTCTCAATCGGGGGGGTTGTGATGAGCACTTTGGCATCCCCCTGCGATCTGGGTCATGCCGCAGCAGGGTGGTCTGCTGGTGACAGGGCTGTTCCACTCAGCCGGGTGTGAGGATGGGTGAAGACATGCCCATCTGTCTGCCTCAGTCATACTCCTCGTCCTCGACCAGGCTACAAGAGACTCCCGGCAATGTTCCATTCGATACACCATAGGATACAACACTACTGACAACTTTCTGAAAAGTTCTAGAAGCAAGCTTTGTGTGTTAAGTGGAACATATGTTGGGCGGGGGATACCTAACTCACCCATCAGCAGTGTCAGGCCATTTCGTTCCAAACCGTTAACCAATAGGCAGGACAAGTTAGTCACACTTGCTCATTGCAACTTGTCACATATTTCTTAATTCCCAGCTGGCTACCCAGGAACTTTTGGATCAACTCTTGCTGTGTCTAATGTGCAGTGCACCCACGTCAGCCCATAAGCACAATGCAGCTAGCTGTCTGGCTTACTGTGGCTATCTCTGAGTCTCTCGACAGGATGCTGGCATCACTTGTCAGCCGGGGTCTCGCTCCACACTGATTGGACTGGCTGTCAGGTTGGGCTTAATGGGCTCTGACTGCTTCCTCTCCTGTCTGCGTCTGTTCACACGCAGCCCCAGCTCCGAGGTTTAGAGAAGCATCACTGCACCCCAGCAGGGGGGGGTCTGAAACCCTCATTACATAAACCTTGTTTAAGGGTCTGCTCGACCAAGGCTTTGATGGTCCCGTGTGGCCAGATGTAACCATGTTCACGGTCAAGGAAATAATCCCCTATTTACTCTGAGGAGTACCTATTCAACAGTGAGCTCACCTCAGATCAATGGGCTTGATAGTCATCGGTTTTGTCTTTCTCTTCTGACAGGGTCCAGCAGGAGCTTTATGACTGGGCCTTGGCCAACGCAAACAGCGGGGCTCGATCCGTCAACCCTTAAAGAAAACTGTCAGGCTAGCTTCGAATTAGCCTTAGTAATTACCCCAGTGAAATGAATGACAGTGAGAGGACAGACTGCATCGCATATTGACCCCCCGCTCTGATTCTTCTTCGCAGGCTTCCTTCACAGATGTTTGTGACTAAATGACCATTTGGATTCCCCCTGCTCTCTCTGCTTATTTATAGAGCCTATTTGTCAGGAACCATGGGCTTTTTGACACCGAGCCACAGATGAGATCCATTTTCTTACACCCACAAAGAGAGAGAAGGACAAATTGAGTAAAAGAGAGATGGCTAGACAGGGGGGCAGAGTAAGATCCGATCCATTGCGCTATTAACTAGTGACTGTGCCTGGATCACAGCTTAGATGACTGTTCTTTCCAGACACACAACACACAACCCAGCACTCCTCAGGGCAGCATTTGACTCGTATTTATTTAATGCAGCGTAATCGTGTTTGAGTTGAGTATAATTTCCAGCCTTTATCTCGTGAATAACACCTTTTTCAAGCATTATTAGTATCAGCATCTCCAGTTACTGACCTCAATATACCCGGCTGTGTAGTACCCAATTCCCCAGTGCATCTTGCCCGAGGTGTGAGCGGCACTCGAGGTTTGCACCTGAGTGACTTAGTTACCACCAGCTCTGGTTGCAGAGTGAGCTTGTTAGGGAATGAGGCAATGGGAGTGGAAGTGTTAGCTTGACTTGGCAAAATCAGCACTTTATTTTGGGGTGCTAAATGGGTTACCTGCCTGTGTTGCTCACGGGGAAGAGTAATACCTTGTCTGCCAACAGGCCCCCAAGCTGCAATTAGAATAACTCTCTCCATTTTGTTTTTCTTTCACTGTTTTTACCCCCCCCCCCCCACACACACACACACACACACACACCCTCCCTTTTATCTCCAGACAGTTACTCCAAAGAGAGCCGGGGGACTAGCAAGACTGCATTACACACACACTCACACTACTCTGCTCTGCACTGCTCTACTCTACTCTGATCTGCTCTGCTCTCTGACCTTATCCTGCTTCAGTTGTTTGTTAAATCCCTGCATATGTATTATATTATGTATCATAACATACTGTGCTTCATGGGGATTCTGACCTGGTGGGACAATGTTTCCATGACATGTTATGATGAGGGAGTGGAAGGGTGTGTGTGTGGAGAGAGAGAGAAAGATTCTTGAATGGTGTCTTTATGATAAGATTGTATTGGAGAGGATGGTCTTTGAGACCCTGGTAAATCTAGGTCACCCATGCCCACGTGTTCCTACTGTCACCATCCAGTACAGTAGTACAGCATGTTTAATGATGGTAGTGGGTCTGGAGTAGGGTTGTGGTCACCAAATTTCATCAGCCTGTGATTGTCAAGCAAATAAGTGTCGGTCTCACGGTAATTGATCGTTAATTAACATAAACACATTTAGCATCTCCTGGCTTCCACACAAGCCACTGGTGCAGACCTTTTGGAACACCTACATTTTAAAACGTCTACTAAATCCATGTATTATAGCCTACACCTTCACAATAAATCCATGTATTATAGCCTACACCTTCACAATAAATCCATGTATTATAGCCTACACCTTCACAATAAATCCATGTATTATAGCCTACACCTTCACAATAAATCCATGTATTATAGCCTACACCTTCACAATAACTCCATGTATTATAGCCTACACCTTCACAATAACTCCATGTATTATAGCCTACACCTTCACAATAACTCCATGTATTATAGCCTACACCTTCACAATAACTCCATGTATTATAGCCTACACCTTCACAATAACTCCATGTATGATAGCCTACACCTTCACAATAAATCCATGTATGATAGCCTACACCTTCACAATAAATCCATGTATTATAGCCTACACCTTCACAATAAATCCATTGTTTATTTTAGACAGGTCTAAAGAATTATGATATAAAGAAAATGTAGTCTATTTTAGAAGAACAGAATAGCATACTCTGAGTTGTCCTTATGTTAAGCCCTGATCTGGCTTTGGGCTAGAGTAGTTCATTTAGCAGACAAGATTTGCTTAGAATTCCGTAGCATTATTTTATAGTATGAAGAATACAATTGAACAAAGCTGAATAAAATAGAAAGAATATTTTCTCCCAACGATTTGAGAGAGTGCGCACATGCGGACTATGCACAGGCTATTCTGTGTTGAGAAATAGGTACTCCTTCATGCTTAATCTAGTTATTCATGTAACTTCAGTTGTTCTACAAATGTTGGGCTATATTTGTTGATGTTTAATACATTGTAAGGCTGCATGATGCGACTCTAATGATGATTTGAAAAAAAGTAGCTTGAAAGGCATGAGCTCTGTTTTCTGTTTTTTTTGCGCAGGTTGTACACTCTACATCAGTCTCTAATTCACAATTTGACAAGCACTTGATAATGCATAGAATTTCACAGTGGCATCCCCTTTGTGTGGCCGTAATGCTCCTTAAAAAAATCCATGCCTTTTGCGGCCAGTGGCCGTTGTGCCCTTCTCCCTGAGTTCTGTGCGCTCCATCACGTGATCGGGTCTTTCTCACAGGCTTCAAGTGAAGACAGACACATCGGGGACCCAACTGCATGCGTGCTTATCCAATTCCAAGGTGCATATTGAAGATATTGGAAGAACTGTCCACATTTAGATGAGTAGGGCTAACGAACAGCAAAAGCACTAGCCTATGTCATTCTACTATCCCACATAGTACAAACGTTAACCTATTCTGTGCGCGAAATACATATTCAAAACATAGTCTGGGACAGTTGTGGGATGCAATGTGGCTGACACAACAGATCAGATCGTTTCGTTTAAAATGTTGATTAAACTATTAGGCTATTTCTTAACATTATAAGCACAGCAATGCGCACATGGTAGTAGGCTATAAGCGCAAATATTCCATTAGTGGAAAACGCCATTATCAAAAGTGACCGCAAATGCAATTATGCATGTGATGCTTTTATTATAAAGGTGCGTTTTAATGGTGAAAATGATCTTCCCTTTACTTGAAACTAACGCGCTGCTTATGTATGCCAGTTAGGCTCTACACCCCTTGTAAAGCGAATTAATGTGCTTAATTTTAAGAAGTTATTTGGCCACTTTAGTTGTGATATTAACCTTTATTAAAACATATAGACCTATGGGCTGCCTGAGGTGTGCTACTAACCTTATTAAAACATAGACCTATGGACTAGGCTACATGAGGTGTGATACTAACCGTATTAAAACATATAGACCTATGGGCTAGGCTACATGTGTGATACTAACCTTATTAAAACATATAGACCTATGGGCTGCCTGAGGTGTGATACTAACCTTATTAAAACATATAGGCCTATGGGCTAGGCTACATGAGGTGTGATACTAACCTTATTAAAACATATAGGCCTATGGGCTAGGCTACATGAGGTGTGATACTAACCGTATTAAAACATATAGACCTATGGGCTAGGCTACATGTGTGATACCAACCTTATTAAAACATATAGACCTATGGGCTAGGCTACATGAGGTGTGGTACTAACCTTATTAAAACATATAGGCCTATGGGCTAGGCTACATGAGGTGTGATACTAACCTTATTAAAACATATAGGTCTATGGGCTAGGCTGCATGAGGTGTACTACTAACCTTATTAAAACATATAGACCTATGGGCTAGGCTACATGAGGTGTGATACTAACCTTATTAAAACATATAGACCTATGGGCTAGGCTACATGAGGTGTGATACTAGTTTTTCTCAGTCGCTTTGGTGCATTTTTCACATCATCCCTAACGTGCAAAATAATATGTGCATTTCTCAGAACAATTTGTACAAACTGCAATATACAATAGATATGTTTCTAAAGCTAGTCAGTCACTAAAAATCCTTAGTACATCTCTCAAAAGTAAATATTCATGCCAATGATCATGTCAGTGTCATCAGAATGATAAGTCATTGAGTCATTGTTCACGAACAAGGTCGTCAAAATGTTTAAGCATGTTGTCAATGTGACTGTGTACTTTGACAGTATTACCTGATGTAAACTTGGGCTACAGTTTGGATGACAGTTACTGTATTGAAAATGCACAAGGCTGCACTTCTATGGCATATATCAATTTCAACAGTACTATTTACATATTACTGTATGTGGGTTATTGATTTGAAAGAGACTGGACAACCCAAGGGGCACAAAGGAAAAAAACTAAATTAGAAAGAAACACAGGAAACCACCCCTAAGGCACAACTTTGCCCGCAGGACTGTTCTAGTGCTGTCTCTACACATCCAGACGTTCCGGTCTGTCGGCCCACATATTCTCATCCACATCACACCGGATATTTTCCCTTCCAATGCAACGTGGAAAGAATCTTTTGGAATGCCTTATCCATCCTCTGCAGGCGTCAACTGTGATGTCCTCACATGCTGCATCCATTGCAGCCAGCAGGGTCATCTGTGTGTGTGGCTGATGATCGTACACCTTCCACCTCCATGCTGAAAAGAACTCCTCAATTGGGTTAAGGAATGGTGAATAAGGTGGGAGGAATTCTATGAGCATCCTCGGGTGGGTCACAAACCATTGCCTTATGATGTTTGATCGATGGAAACTCACATTATCACAAATGACCACATACTTTGGCAAATCCTCTCTAAACAGACCCCTCTCATCATCAGGGATGAGAGCNTATATGTTTTACCTGTACATACTGGTACCGTAGCTCCTTAACTCTGTCCTCATTCCTTTGGAATGGTACACGGTACAGCTGTTTCATACTCATCTGGTTTCTATGCAGCACCCTGTCGATGGTTGAGATGCTAACCGTATGGATGTTTTCAAAGACATCGTTGTCTTCTATAATGGTCCTTTGTATTTCCCTGAGTCTCATGGCATTGTTTGCTCGGACCATGGTGCAAATAGCCTCCTCCTGTTGAGGTGTGAAAAGGCGTCCTCTGCCACCGGTTTGAGGTAATCTTGCAGTCCTATGTGGGGAAAAATGCAGTGATGCATCGCACACTTTCACATAGACAAAAACTATGCGAACACACATTTTACCTTAAAACATACAGGTGGGTGCATGTAAGGTGCAGTATGTATCTGTATAGAGTATATTTCTGTATGCTGTGAAATACAAGTGGACTACTGTAATATGAAGCATTGTAGGAAGTATACAGTATACTGCTTATATACAGTAACAGTGCACTGTACATTGGTGGACATACCTGTTCTCTCTTCGAAATGTTTGAACTATTGAGGACACGGTTGATCTCCCAATACTCGGCTGCACCCTTCGACCCGCCTCAGCCATTGTAAGGCCATGATTGACAACATGGTCTACAATAGTGGCCCTTAGGTCATCAGATATGCGCCTATGTCCTCTTCTGCCTCTTCCTCTGTTTTGCCTTCCACCACGCGTCCTTGCTCCTCTTCTTCCTCCTCTTGGCTGTTGACCCTGTTCGTTTCCTGGTCCATCCATTATTGGAAAATTGCAACTCTGTGTTGTGGTCTGTCTATATATGCTTGCCAATTGATTCTTCATGAGATGCACCTTTGAGCAATTTAGAGAACTGGTTGATTGTTGGTTGAACTAACACTTTACATTCCTTCATGAGTGAGGGTCAATTTCACCTGCACGATTAATCAATTCACGTTTTTGTACAAAAGGTCTAATAGAAATGTGTAAAACTATGCTTGACAGTTTATGACAAATAGTTCAACAATTTTGCATGTAATGGCTTATGCAAGGAACTAATGCCTAGATGTTTTGAGGGGTAAGACTATTTAACAGAGAACCATCTACTATATTTTGATCAACATGACATGAGCAATTGAAAATGTGGAAAAAAGCTGACACTTGTACATTATCAATTGCAATATGTACAAAAGCAATTGCAATTTGTTCAAAGGAATAAGAAATTGCTTTAATGATGTGCACAAGTGACTAGATGATTTGGAATTTGTACAAGTAGTATCAAGAATTGATATGGTCTATATGTTTTAATAAGGTTAGTATTCTTGATACTAACCTTATTAAAACATATAGGCCTATGGGCTAGGCTACATGAGGTGTGGTACTAACCTTATTAAAACATATAGGCCTATGGGCTAGGCTACATGAGGTGTGATACTAACCTTATTAAAACATATAGACCAGGCTACCTGAGGTGTGATACTAACCTTATTAAAACATATAGACCTATGGGCTAGGCTACATGAGGTGTGATACTAACCTTATTAAAACATATAGACCAGGCTACATGAGGTGTGATACTAACCTTATTAAAACATATAGACCTATGGGCTAGGCTACATGAGGTGTGATACTAACCTTATTAAAACATATAGGCCTATGGGCTAGGCTACATGAGGTGTGATACTAATCTTATTTAAACATATAGGCCTATGGGCTAGGCTACATGAGGTGTGCTACTAACCTTATTAAAACATATAGACCTATGGGCTAGGCTACATGAGGTGTGATACTAACCTTATTAAAACATATAGG
>QNTS01004289.1:19822-40772 GCA_003317085.1 Hucho hucho | reverse complement strand
AGAGAGGGAGAGAGTAAATTACCCTCTCTCTGTTTTCATATCTCCCCCTCCCTCTCTTCTGTCTCCCTCCCTCTTTCCCACTCCCTCTGTGTTTATAGCAGGGTTTACAGTCAGTACCAAGTCCAATCTTTATGATGTTCTCCATTCTAGTGTGATGCTTTCCATGTCCGTAAAAAAATGGGCTATGATAAAAATCTGGGGGCCATTTGCAATAAAAAAAAAGATTTACAAGAAATAATAACAAAGCATCACATAAAGAATGTGGGATGTGTTTAAATGAGAATGGTGCAACTTTGAACCTTTTGGCTGTGACTATGAAACGTTCCTGTAGCCAGTTTATTTGGTAATGATTATTACTCTGTACATTTAGGCCTTTATACTGAACTTTAGTCCACTCACCGTCAATTCAGACCAGGTCTCTGGTGTTCTCTGTTAGAGTAGAGAGTGTCATGAACCCACCCAACCAAGCTATTAGTTAGTGTTATTTATCAGATGTGATTGGAGAGATGTGTCCTGATGTAATTCAACAGCTGCTCAGTCTTTGTGTGTGTGTGTGTGTGTGTGTGTGTGTGTGTGTGTGTGTGTGTGTGTGTGTGTGTGTGTGTGTGTGTGTGTGTGTGTGTGTGAGAGAGAATGGCCCTACAGTAGCACTTTGTCCTGTTATCCACTGGTGCCCATAGACTACCAAGTAGTCTGTGTGTGTGTGTGTGTGAGGATCGTGACTATATGGATAGACAGACAGGATTCCAGGTCATTGATACTGTAGGTGTCTGTATTAGTGGCAGCTTGGCAAACAATCTCTCTCTCGTTCTCTCTCTCTCTCTCTCTCTCTCTCTCTCTCTCTCTTTCTCTCTCTCTTTCTCTCTCTCTCTCGCTCTCTTTCTCTCTCACTTAACAACAACCGTGGGGGAGAGTGTGAGGGTGTGTGTGTGGGAGTGTGAGATTGTGTGTGTAACCGCATGACTTTAGAGTTCATGGTAGTGTCATGGTAGTGTCATGGCCCTAAGAGAGTGGTGTGGGGCTGAAAGTGACGACTTATCCTGTAATCCTGCTGTGGGGTGAGCAGCAGGACAGTACTCTACCACAAGCCACCATGCCTGCCTCTGTGTGTGTTTGTCTGTGTGTGTTCATGTGTGTGTGTCTATGTGTGTTTGTCAGAGGCGTACAAGGTTATTAAGAGCTGTGCTGAGATTAAGCCTCAAACATGGGGAGAGTGTATTTGTATAGCTGTGTGTGTGTGTGTGTGTGTGTGTGTGTGTGCGTGCGTGCGTGCGTGCGTGTGTGTAAAATACATTTTTTAGCAGATGTTATTGTGGGTGTAGCGAAATGCTTGTGTTTCTAGCTCCGACAGTACAGTATCTAACAAGTAATATCTAACAATTTCACAACATATACCAAATACACAATAATATAAGTAAAGATATTAGAATTAAGAATATCTAAATATATGGACGAGCAATGTCAGAGAGCGACATAGACTAAGATACAGTAGAATAGTATAGAATACAGTATATACATATGAAATGAGTAATGCAAAATATGTAAACATTATTAAAGTGACTAGTGTTCCATTTATTCAAATGAAATCAAACTTTATTTGTCATTAGCGCCGAATACAACAAGTGTAGACCTTACCGTGAAATGCTTACTTACAAGCCCTTAACCAACAGTGCAGAGTTAAGAAAGTTAAGCGCAGAGTTAAGAAAATATTTACCAAATAGACTAAAGTAAAAAACAATAATATAAAGTAACACAATAAGAATAACATTAACTAGGCTACGTACAGGGGGTACCGGTACTGAGTCAATGTGCGGGAGTACATGTTAGTCAAGGTAATTTGTACATGTAGGTAGGGGTGAAGTGACTATGCATAGATAATAAACAGCGAGTAGCAGCAGTGTACAAAATGGAGGGGGGTGGGGGGGCAAATATAAATAGTCCGGTGGCCATTTTATTAATTGTTCAGCAGTCTAATGGCTTGGGAGTAGAAGCTGTTGAGGAGCCTTTTGGTCCTAGAATTGGCGCTCCGATACCGCTTGTCGTGCAGTAGCAGAGAAAACAGTCTATGACTTGGGTGACTGGAGTCTCTGACAATCTTTTGGGCTTTCCTCTGACACCGCCTATTATATAGGTCCTGGATGGCATGAAGTTTGGCTTTAGTGATGTACTGGGCCGTACGCATTACCCTCTGTAGCGCCTTACGGTCAGATGCCAAGCAGTTGCCATACCAGGCAGTGATGCAACCGGTCAGGATGCCCTCGATGGTGCAGCTGTAGCACCTTTTGAGGATCTGGGGACCAATGCCAAATCTTTTCAGTCTCCTGAGGCGGAAAAGGTGTTGTTGTGCCCGCTTCACGACTGTCTTGGTATGTTTGGACCATGATAGTGGATACTCCACTACGCTCCACTACAGCCCCATCGATGTTAATGGGGTCTGTTCGGACCGCCTTTTCCTGTAGTCCACGATCAGCTACTTTGTCTTGCTCACGAAGAGAGATTGCGTCATCTGTCGATCTGTTTGGGTGGTATGCAAATTGGAGTGGGTCTAGGGTGTCCGGGAGGATTCTGTTGATGTGAGTCATGATCAGCCTTTCAAAGAACTTCATGGCTACTGACGTGAGTGCTACGGGGCGGTAATCATTTAGGCAGGTTACCTTAGCTTCCTTGGGCACAGGGACTATGGTGGTCTGCTTGAAACATGTAGGTATTACAGACTCGGTCAGGGAGAGGTTGAAAATGTAAGTGAAGACACTTGACAGTTGGTCCTGGTAATCCGTCTGGCCCAGAGGCTTTGTGAATGTTGACCTGTTTAACTTCTTAGGGAGCGGTTCCCGAGATGACGGTTTTGGAGAGTCTGGCGTGCCCAAAGTAAAATGTCTCCCACTCAGGCCCAGAAAATAGGATATGCACATAATTAGTACTATTGGATAGGAAACACTCTGAAGTTTCTAAAAGTGTTAACATTATGTCTGTGAGTGTAACAGAACAGAAATAGCAGGTGAAAACACGAGAAGAATCTATCCGGAATTACTGTTTTTTGTCACATTGGCTCTGTTTGACAGTCTCTCTATTGAGTTCTATGGCAAGCAGCTCCGATATTTCAGTACCTATGGCTTCCACTAGATGTCAACAGTTTATATATAAAGCCTCAGAGAGATTGGAGGAAGCAGGAAGAATAGGTACAGGAAATGGCCAAGGTAGCTCAGATGTCAACAAGTTTTCTCGTGCGCAAGGCTGGCTGCGCGCCCCACTTTATTTTACTTATATAATGTTTAGGTGACCATCCGAGTGAAATATTATCGCTCATATTCATAAAAGGATAGCTAAGGATGCATTTTAACTGGTATTTGATTTGTTTAGGAAAAGTTTATAGGTATATTTGAACGCGTTCTCTTCACGTTTCAATGGGCGATTCGACGTTGGATTTTCTGAACATAACGCACCAACCAAACTGAGATTTATGGATATAATAAATTACTTTTTCTAACAAAAGAAGCATGGATTGTCTTCGTTGGACACTTGGGAAGCCCTCAGCAGAAGTTCTTCAAAAGGTAAGGGATTTGTTTTTGCTGTGAAATGTGTTTTGTGTGAACCGTGATGGTTTATGAATTTATGCTAATGCAGAAATATTGGAGGTGCTACCCTCAAACAATCAAATGTTGTGCTTTCGCCATAAAGCCTTTTTGAAATCTGACAACGCTGTGATATTGCCAAGAAGCAGAGCTTTTGATGACTATGCAACACTTGTATATTGTTGAATGTTTAATAATTCAACTTTTGGATTTTGAATTTGGCACCTTGCATTTCACCGGGTAGTGTCGGGAGCTAGCGCCCCACCACTCCCTAAGTAGTTAAAGGTTTTGTTCATATCTGCTACCGAGATTATCACACAGTCATCCAGAACAGCTGGTGCTCTCGTGTATGCTTCAGTGCTGCTTTCCTCAAAGTGAGCATTAAAGGCATTTAGCATGTCTGGTAGGCTTGCATCACTGGGCAGCTCGCGTCTGGGTTTCCCTTTGTAGTCCGTAAAAGTTTTCAAGCCTTGCCACATCCGACGAGCGTCAGAGCCGGTGTAGTAGGATTCAATCTTAATCCTGTATTTACGCTTTGCTTGTTTGATGGTTCGTCTGAGGGCATAGCGAGATTTATTATAAGCGTCCGGATTTGTCTCCCGCTCCTTGAAGGCAGCTCTAGCCTTTAGCTCGATGCGGATGTTGCCTGTAATCCATGGCTTCTGGTTGGGATATGTACGTGCGGTCACTGTGGGGACGACGTCATCGATGCACTTATTGATGAAGCCAATGACTGAGGTGGTGTACTCCTCAATGCCATTAGATGAATCCCGGAACATATTCCAGTCTGTGCTAGCAAAACATTCCTGTAGTGTAGCATCCGCGTCATCTGACCACTTCCATATTGAGCGAGTCACTGGTACATCCTGATTTCGTTTTTTGCTTGCAAGCAGGAATTAAGAGGATAGAATTATGTTCAGATTTGCCAAATGGAGGGCGGGGGAGAGCTTTGTATGCATCTCTGTGTGTGGAGTAAAGGTGGTCTAGGATTTTTTTCCTCTGGTTGCACATGCTGGTAAAAATTGGGTAAAACTGATTTAAGTTTGCCTGCATTAAAACTTCTTAGGGATCACTGGGGCGCTAGCGCCCCACTCCCGACACTACCAGGTGAAATGTGAGGCGCCAAATTCAAAATCCAAAAGTTGAATTATTAAACATCTACCAATATACCAATATAAGTGTTCCATACTCATCAAAAGCTCTGTTTCTTGGCAATATCACAGCGTTGTCAGATTTCAAAAAGGCTTTACGGCGAAAGCACAACATTTGATTGTTTGAGGGTAGCACCTCACATACTTTTCCCATAGCCATGAATTCATTAGCCAGCTTGGCACACACATAACACATTTCACAGCGAAAACAAATCAATTACCTGTTGAAGAACTTCTGCTGAGGTCTTCCTAAGTGTCCAACGAAGACAATACATGGTTCTTTTGTTAGAAAAAGTCATGTATTTTATCCATAAATCTCCATTTGGTTCGCGCGTTATAATCAGAAACTACAGCGTCCACTACTCCATTGAAACGTGACTAGAACTCGTTCATCTTATACCTATAAACTTGTCCAAGAACAATCAAACATAGTTTTAAATGTATCCTTAGGAACACTTTTACGTATATTTACTATAATAAATCAACCGGAATATAAACTGAGCTCTAAAGACGGTAAAAACACAGTGCGCGCTTCCCGAGAGCGCGCATCCACTCTTATAGAGTTCCAAAGAGGCACTTCCTTATTCCCTCTTCTTCTCTGCTCTAAAGCATCTATACAGAATCAAAACACTGTCTCGAGACTGTTGACATCCAGAGGAAGCGATCGGTACTGCATTCATATGCCCTTTTATGGGCATTTTCATGAGGGAGGGGTTCCAAATGAGGCACTCTGTGAAAACCACTTTTTCCAGGACAGAAATTCCTCGGGGTTTTGCCTGCCATATCCGTTCTGTTTTACTCATAGACAGATGGTTAACAGTTTTGGAAAATTCAGAGTGTTTCCTATCCAATGGTACCAAATATGTGCATATCCTATTTTCTGGGCCTGAATGGGAGGCATTTTACTTTGGGCACGCCAGGCTCTCCAAAACGGTCACCTCGTGTGCTCATCCCTAAGAAGTTAAAAAACAAGTTACACAAAATGCACTAAAACTAACAAAATAGCACAATTGGCTAGGAGAATGTAAAACATCAGCCATGTTCTTTGGCGCCATCAGTGGCCAGTAATTTCAAGTCTATATATATAGGCAGCAGCCTTTATGTGCTAGTGATGGCTATTTAACAGTCTGATGGCCTTGAGATTGAAGCTGTTTTTCAGTCTCTCGGTCCCAGCTTTGATGCACTGACCTTGCCTTCTGGATGGAAGCGGGGTGAACAGGCTGTGGCTCGGGTGGTTGTTGTCCTTGATGATCTTTTTGGCCTTCCTGTGACATCGGTGGTGTAGGTGTCCTGGAGGGCAGGTAGTTTGCCCCCAGTGATGCGTTGAGCAGACCGCGCCACCCTCTGGAGAGCCCTGCGGTTGCGGGCGATGCAGTTGCCGTACCAAGCGGTGATACAGCCCGTGTGTGTGTTTGTGTGTGTGTATGATATCCAGAGCTATAGTATAGTACAGCTATCTATTAGGTCTTCAATTTCACTCACCCCTTACTCACACACACACACACACACAATCAGGATGGGGTGGCTGGCTCCTGAAATTCCCAGTCGGTGTGTGTGTGTATGTATTTGTGTGCCCTCCTGTGCTCCCTCAGCTGCTCTCAATCACCTGGCTCACTGTACCATGTAATGACACACACACACACACGTTATCTTTTCTCCCCACCTGACTCCTGCTTTGTTTCCCTCTGGTCATCCTGTACGTTTCCAGCTAAGGGCTAATTTGTCAAAAACAAGCCCTGAAGAGGTGTGCCGTCCCTGGGTCTGGACTGCAGGCTGACAGGGGGGTGCTGGGGGTTCAGAGGAGAGAGAGGCAGTAATAGGGTCTGAAATTAGGCAATAGACGGAGGCTGAGAGATAGATGAGACATAGAGGACAGCTCCAGGGTCAAAGGCCATCTAAAATAGAGAGGTGACATGGAGGAAAGGTCATGTACTGCTTCGGCTACTAGTTCACATCATACGCAATTAATAACTAGCTACCACACGTACACACACATTTACTCTCTCTCACTCTCTCACTCTCTCTCTCTCTTTTTCTCTCTCTCACTCACTCTCTCTCCCTTTTCTCTCTTTTATCCCAACTACTACTGCATAGATATAGATCATTACTCCCCTAAACCCCCTTTAACTGCCAATGCAGCCCATTCGTCCCTGGCTGGCTTGGTTTATTTAGCAGCCCATTCGTCCCTGGCTGGCTTAGTTTATTTAGCATGGGAGATGATGTGTTGCTTGATGTTCAGTGTTGAGAGTGGAGATAGTATGTAATGTATCCCTTCATAGACATTAGGGATGTGAATCTTTCCCTTTCAAGACGATCCGATACATATCTAGATATATGGGTTCCAATGCGATACAGGAACAATACGTTTTAGTTTGAAAGGATTCAGTGAGATTCGGTTTGATTAGAGAATGACTCGACGACTTCTGTGTGTGTGTGTGTGTGTGTGTGTGTGTGTGTGTGTGTGTGTGTGTGTGTGTGTGTGTGCGTGCGTGCGTGCGTGCGTGCGTGCGTGCGTGCGTGCGTGTGCTTGTATGTGTGTAAATGATGTACAGAACCAGTCAAAAGTTTGGACACACTACTCATTCAAGGGTTTTTCTTTATTTTTGCTATTGTCTACATTGTAGAATAATAGTGAAGACATCAAAACTATTAAATAATAGATATGGAATCATGTACAGTCATGGCCAAAGGTTTTGAGAATGACACAAATATTAATTTCCACAAAGTTTGCTGCTTCAGTGTCTTTAGATATTTTTGTCAGATGTTACTATGGAATACTGAAGTATAATTACAAGAATTACATAAGTGTCAAAGGCTTTTATTGACAATTACATGAAGTTGATGCAAAGAGTCAATATTTGCAGTGTTGACCCTTCTTTTTCAAGACCTCTGCAATCATGCTGTCAATTAACTTCTGGGCCACATCCTGACTGATGGCAGCCCATTCTTGCATAATCAATGCTTGGAGTTTGTCAGAATTTGTGGGTTTTTGTTTGTCCACCCGCCTCTTCAGGATTGACCACAAATTCTCAATGGGATTAAGGTCTGGGGAGTTTCCTGGCCATGGACCCAAAATATCTATGTTTTGTTCCCCGAGCCACTTAGTTATCACTTTTGCCTTATGGCAAGGTGCTCCATCATGCTGGAAAAGGCATTGTTTGTCACCAAACTGTTCCTGGATGGTTGGGAGAAGTTACTCTCAGAGGATGTGTTGGTACCATTCTTTATTCATGGCTGTGTTCTTAGGCAAAATTGTGAGTGTGCCCACTCTCTTGGCTGAGAAGCAACCCCACACATGAATGGTCTCAGGATGCTTTACTGTTGGCACAGGACAGGACTGATCACCTTGTCTTCTCCGGACAAGCTTTTTTCCCGATGCCCCAAACAACCGGAAAGGGGATACATCAGAGAAAATGACTTCACCCCAGTCCTCAGCAGTCCAATCCCTGTACCTTTTGCAGAATATCAGTCGGTCCCTGATGTTTTTCCTGGAGAGAAGTGGCTTCTTTGCTGCCCTTCTTGACACCAGGCCATCCTCCAAAAGTCTTTGCCTCACTGTGCGTGCAGATGCACTCACACCTGCCTGCTGCCATTCCTGAGCAAGCTCTGTACTGGTGGTGCCTCGATCCCGCAGCTGAATCAACTTTAGGAGACAGTCCTGGCGCTGGCTGGACTTTCTTGGGCGTCCTAAAGCCATCTTCACAACAACTGAACCGTTCTCCTTTAAGTTCTTGATGATCTGATAAATGGTTGATTTAGGTGCAATCTTACTGGCAGCAATATCCTTGCCTGTGAAGCACTTTTTATGCAAAGCAATGATGACAGCACGTGCTTCTTGCAGGTAGCCATGTTTGACAGAGGAAGAACAACAAGCACCACCCTTGTTTTGAAGTTTCCAGTCTGTTATTCGAACTCAATCAGCATGACAGAGTGATCTCCAGCCTTGTCCTTGTCAACACTCACACCTGTGTTAACGAGAGAATCACTGACATGATGTCAGCTGGTCCTTTTGTGGCAGGGCTGAAATGCAGTGGAAATGTTTTTGGGGGATTTAGTTTATTTGCATGGCAAAGAGGGACTTTGCAATTAATTGCAATTAATCTGATCACTCTTCATGACATTCTGGAGTATATGCAAATTGCCATCAAACAAACTGAGGCAGCGGACTTTGTGAAAATTTATATTTGTGTCATTCTCAAAAACGACTGTAGTAACCAAAAAAGTGTTAAACAAATCAAAATATATTTTATATTTGAGATTCTTCAAAGTAGCCACCCTTTGTGTTGATGACAGCTTTGCACACTCTTGGCATTCCCTCAACCAGCTTCATGAGGTAGTCACCTGGAATGCATTTCAATTAACAGTTGTGCCTTGTTAAATTTAGTTTGTGGAATTTCTTTCCTTCTTAATGCATTTGAACCAATCAGTTGTGTTGTGACAAGGTAGTGGTAATATACAGATGGTAGCCCTGTTTGATTAAGGACAAAATCCATATTATGGCAAGTTTCCCTGTTTCTCAGCGGAGGGAAGGAGAGCAGATGGATGGTGAGACGGGTGAGAGGCACCCCTCCCTCCCCTCACACTGACCATCAGATGCAGGTCATCAGTCCAATAAAATAAAAAATAATCAAATGATTATGCTGACTCAGCTGTAATACAACAAATGATCTATTACTAGTGTGATCATATGCCTACATTTTTTAAATATAATTTCAAAATAATCTTGAGAAGAACAATGCCAATATTCAGTGATAAGGTCTATAGTCTAAGCTCAAACCTCATTGCTACAGAACAGTTTTTAATTGGTTAATGTTGCATAAGTCAAAAAAAATTATGAGCGGTAGATCTCGGCTTACATTTTGTGTGTGTTTGTGTGTGTATATGTGTGTGTGTGTGTTTATGTGTGTGTGAGTGTGTGTGTGTGTATGTGTTTATGTGTGTGTGAGTGTGTGTGTGTATATGTGTGTGTGTGTGAGTGCTTGTATGTGTTTATGTATGTGTGTGTATGTGTTTATGTGTGTGTGAGTGTGTGTGTGTGTGTGTGTGTGTGTGTGTGTGTGTGTGTGTGTGTGTGTGCGCGCAGCACCTTCAGATGATGTTAGCGTCAGAGCAGTGATGCGTGGAATGGCAGCTAACTGATGCCTCTCCATGAGCAGTATGTTCATGTCTCAGACTACAGACTGGCACGGTACACACACATATACATATATATACACACACACACACACTCACGCATACACACACACACACATATATATATACACACACACACATTAGGCTCGAGACCATAGGTCTCGACCCCACCCTAAGCAACTGGGTCCTGGACTTCCTGGCGGGCTGCCCCCAGGTGGTGAGGGTAGGAAACAGCATCTCCACCCCGCTGATCCTCAACACTGGGGCCCCACAAGGGTGCGTTCTCATCCCTCTCCTGTACTCCCTGTTCACCCATGACTGCGTGGCCAAGCACGCCTCCAACTCAATCATCAAGTTTGCAGACGACACTACAGTGGTAGGCTTGATTACCAACAACGACGAGACGGCCTACAGGGAGGAGGTGAGGGCCCTCGGAGTGTGGTGTCTGGAAAATAACCTCTCACTCAACGTCAACAAAACAAAGGAGGTGATCGTAGACTTCAGGAAACAGCAGAGGGAGCACCCCCTATCCACATCGACGGGACAGTAGTGGAGAAGGTGGAAAGTTTTAAGTTCCTCAGCATACACATCACGGACAAACTGAAATGGTCCACCCACACAGACAGCGTGGTGAAGAAGGTGCAACAGCGCCTCTTCAACCTCAGGAGGCTGAAGAAATTTGGCTTGTCACCAAAAACGCTCACAAACTTTTACAGATGCACAATTGAGAGCATCGTGTCGGGCTGTATCACCGCCTGGTACGGCAACTGCTCCACCCACAACCGTAAGGCTCTCCAGAGGGTAGTGAGGTCTGCACCACGCATCACCCGGGGTAAACTACCTGCCCTCCAGGACACCTACACCACCTGATGTCACAGGAAGGCCAAAAAGATCATCAAGGACAACAACCACCCGAGCCACTGCCTGTTCACCCCGCTATCATCCAGAAGGCGAGGTCAGTACAGGTGCATCAAAGCTGGGACCGAAAGACTGAAAAACAGCTTCTAAGGACATCAGACTGTTAAACAGCCATCACTAACACTGAGTGCCTGCTGCCAACAGACTGACTCAAATCTCTTGCCACTTTAATAAATGTAATAAATGTATCACTAGCCACTTTAAACAATGCCACTTTATATAATGTTTACATATCCTACATTACTCATCTCATATGTTTATACTGTACTCTATACCATCTATTGCATCTTGCCTAATTCGTTCGACCATCGACTCAAATCTCTAGCCACTTTAATAATTAAAATTGGATGTAATAAATGTATCACTAGCCACTTTAAACAATACCACTTTATATAATGTTTACATATCCTACATTACTCATCTCATATGTATATACTGTACACTATACCATCTACTACATCTTGCCTATGCCGTTCGGCCATCGCTCATCCATATATTTATATGTACATATTCTTATTCATTCCTTTACACTTGTGTGTATAAGATAAGTGTTGTGAAATTGTTAGATTACTTGTTAGATACTACTGCATGGTCGGAACTAGAAGCACAAGGATTTCGCTACACTCGCATTAACATCTGCTAACCATGTGTATGTGACAAATAATATTTCATTTGATTTGATTTGATTTGAAGTCGGAAGTTTACATACACCTTAGCCAAAGACATTTAAACTCAGTTTTTCACAATTCCTGACATTTAATCCTAGTAAAAATTCCCTGTCTTAGGTCAGTTAGGATCACCACTTTATTTTAAGAATGGGAAATGTCAGAATAAGAGTAGAGAGAATGATTTATGTCAGCTTTTATTTCTTTCATCACATTCCCAGTGGGTCAGAAGTTCACATACACTCAATTAGTATTTGGTAGCATTGCTTTTAAATTGTTTAACTTGGGTCAAACGTTTCGGGTAGCCTTCCACAAGCTTCCCACAATAAGTTGGGTGAATTTTAGCCTGACAGAGCTGGTGTAACTGAGTCAGGTTTGTAGGCCTCCTTGCTCCTTGATTTCTTTTGATTTTCCCATGATGTCAAGCAGAGGCAGTGAGTTTGAAGGTAGGCTTTAAAATACATCCACAGATACACCTTCAATTGACTCAAATAATGTCAATTAGCATATCAGAAGCTTCTAAAGCCATGACATCATTTTCTCGAATTTTCCAAGCTGTTTAAAGGCACAGTTAACTTAGTGTATGTAATCTTCTGACCCACTGGAATTGTGATACATTGAATTATAATTGAAATTTGTGGAGTGGTTAACAAGAAATTTGTGGAGTGGTTAAAAACAAGTTTTAATGACTCCAACCTAAGAGTATGTAATCTTCCGACTTCAAGTGTATATACACACACACATTGACACTCACGCAGATATACACACACACACACACACACACACACACACACACACACACACACACACACACACACACACACACACAGAGACACACACACACACACAGAAAGACAAACTCGTATGCATCCATCTGAGCACGGAGCGGGTCATAGAGGGGGAACATCGGGGCATCTCTTTTTTCTCCCCATCTCTCTCTATCTACCCACCCCTATCTATATACAGTGCATTCGGAAAGTATTCATACCGCTTGACTTTTTCCACATTTTGTTACGTTACAGCCTTATTCTAAAATTGATTACTTTTTTCCTACACACAATACCCCATAATGACAAAGCAAAAACAGGGTTTTAGAAATTTTACCAAATGTATTAAAACTCTACAACTGAAATATCACATTTACATAACTACTCAGACCCTTTACTCAGTATTTTTTTGAGGCACCATTGGCAGCAATTGCAGCTTCAAGTCTTCTTGGGTATGACACTACAAGCGTCAAAGATTGTCTGCAGATCCTCTCAAGCTCTGTCAGGTTGGATGGGGAGCGTTGCTGCACAGCTATTTTCAGGTCTCTCCAGAGATGTTCGATCGGGTTCAAGTCTGGGCTCTGGCTGAGCCACATAAGGACAATCAGAGACTTGTCCCGAAGCCACTCCTGCGTTGTCTTGGCTGTGTGCTTATGGTCGTTGTCCTGTTGGAAGGTGAACTTTCATCCCAGTCTGAGGTCCTGAGCGCTCTGGAGCAGGTTTTCATTAAGGATCTCTGTACTTTGCTCCATTAATCTTTCCCTTGATCCTGACTAGTCTCCCAGTCTCTGCCGCTGAAAAACATCCTCACAGCATGATGCTGCCTCCACCATGCTTCACCGTAGGGATGGTGCCAGGTTTCCTCCAGACGTGATGCTTGGCATTCAGGCCAAAGAGTTCAATCTTGGTTTCATTAGACCAGAGAATATTGTTTCTCATGGTCTGCGAGTCCTTTAGGTGCCTTTTGGCAACTCCAAGCGGGCTGTCATGTACCTTTTACTGAGGAGTGGCTTCTGTCTGGCCACTCTACCATAAAGGCCTGATTAGTGGAGTGCTGCAGATATGGTTGTCCTTCTGGAAGGTTCTCCCATCTCCACAGAGGAACTCTGGAGCTCTGTCAGTGTGACCATCGTGCTCTTGGTCACCTCCCTGACCAAGGCCCTTCTCCCCCGGTTGCGCAGTTTGGCCATGCGACCAGCTCTAGGAAGAGTCTTGGTGGTTCCAAACTTCTTCCATTTAATGTTTTTCTGTTTTTACTTGTTAGAAATTTGGCCCCACATTTTTTTTTATGGGTTTTCGCTTTGTCATTATGGGTTATTGAGTGTAGAGGGTATAGAAGGTCTTGTCTCTCAGATCTTTCACAGTTTTGTGGAAGTTACCTGAGGCTCTGATGTTTAGGCCGAGGTATGTATAGTTTTTTGTGTGCTATAGGGCGACGGTGTCTCGATGGAATTTGTATATAGTCCTGGCAACTGGACCTTTTTTAGAACACCATTATTTTTGTCTTACTGAGATTTACTGTCAGGGCCCAGGTCTTCTCTCTCTCTCTCTTCCACTAACCAAGTTAGTTTTTTTTACCACGTGTTAAGCAGGTAAACCCTTTCCCAATCAATCATAAAATGCTTTTCCTGTACTTGCCTCATTAAATGACAAATTCAATCCTAATTAATATGATCAGTGGTTTAGCCTGGACAAACTTGGCCTCTGGTTTTAGTTAGTTAGTTAGTTGGTTAGTTGGTGAGTTAGTTGGTTGGTTGGTTACTTTGTTAATTGGTTGGTTGGTTTATCTAGTTGATGGGTTAGTTGGTTGGTAAGTTGGTTGGCTGGTTGGTTGGTTAGTTAGTTGACATGCCCTGTAGAAAACAATGTAGCTATCATAAGGAAATAACTAGGCCATCCAGTAGTGTACAAAAAGTTGTTAAACTTTACGACTGCCCAGTCAAATAGAAATAAGCATAGAGACATAGGCAGCGTGTGGTTCTGAATTGTTCGCCTTCTGGTTCATGGGGTGAAATGTTTTTTTCCGATATGTGTTAATTAGTTTGAAAACAGTGTTTTTTTCTATGGTCTGTCAGTTAAGCCATGAATGTTGGCTATGACATGAAAACATAATGATGTGCACACACCCAACATAATTACAATATTAAAATGATCATGAAATAATTAAGATTCTACCATGAACCCATAAAAGGTTTGTTTTTTAATTTGGGATTCCTGCATTGACTGGAAAACTGTCTTTCTGTACAGTAAAACCAGGTATCCAGCTATCCCTTTCCCATTACTCATTAGACCGCAGACCTGGGTTCAAATACTATTTCAGGAATTTCAATTACTTTTCAAATATTCAGATAACCTTTATTTGAATAAACAAGTAATTTAATGTTGTAATGTATTTGGGCTGCATATAGATTCAAAAGTGAAAAGATGATTTCAAATGAAACTACTGTGCACATTCAGAACTATTTTCAAATACATACCAAATAATTACATTGTTGTCTCATGAAAGAGGGCAAGATGCCATGTTACGTTTAAAAAAACAGAGTTTGAAAAAGCTTGTCGGACAATAAGCAGCGATCTGATCTGAAGATTCGCCCTCCGCTAGTGGTTAGAGCGTTGGGCCAGTAACCAAAATCCCTGAGCTGACAAGGTAAAAATCTATTGTTCGGCCCCTGAGCAAGGCAGTTAACCCACTGTTCCCCAGGCGCTGAAGATGTGAATATCGATTATAGCAGCCCCCCGCACACATTTCAGTTGAATGCATTCAGTTGTACAATTGACTAGGTATCCCCCTTTCCCAATGCTGAAAAGCTGCTCCACAGTTGTGGATGATAGGGCAGCTCTGCTCAGTGTTTGTATTTCTGACTATATAATTTCAGAGGAGCAGAAGTTGGTGAATATATGGTGTGCGGAGTATTTGATGCTATTTGAAATATGTTTGCAAAAAAAATATTTGAAAAGAGTTTCAAATAGTCTTCTAAGAAAGTATTTGAAAGTACTTTCAAATACATATTTTTTGTTGTTGTTTCAAATAACCATTAAAATACTGAAATACAAGTAATTGTTTTGTGCCGTGTTTTTGAAAATACAAAAATACACAGAAAAAAACTATTTTAAATACCAGATACTCAAATACACAGAAAAAAAAATATTTTAAATACCAGATACTAAAATACATAAGTAGACCATTATAGTCTCAGACTGGTCTGTAGACCGTTATCTTTGTCACATTGTGTGGAGACCGTATTCTATGCTCAAGGACATGTGATGAACAGTACAGGAGACTGGGATTTATGGCTGAATTGATACAGATACTGCATGCTGATTAGTTTTTAGTAAGCACAATAAGAGCTCTGTCTCTCTCTGTCTCTCCCCCTCTCTTCTTCTCTGCTCCATCTCTCATTTTACTTCATTTCTCTTTCTTTGTCGAATCTCTCTTTCTTTTTTTTGTAGGAGTATTTTAGTTTTTTTTACAATACAAAACATACACATTCAGACAACAACATACAGACGTACGCCAACATCCACAACACATCACCCCTGTCAATACCCACCTGCTTACATCTCCAGCTCCTGCATCAGTCTCCGCCACATGGCCTCAAACTGCAACATTTTGTTTCTCGCCCACACACTTTCAACATTTAGATAATAAAGCTTTTGACCTTTCCATTGTGTTAACGATGGAGGATTGGTTAATTTCCAGTCTCTCTTTGGCTATCTCTCTCTCTGCCCCATCTCTCTCTCTCTCTCTCTCTCTCTCTCTCTCTCTCTCTCAAATATATATATATATTTATATGAGCCCAGTTCAGACAGACCAGAGCAGCCCCCCAGTGAGGTTCAGAGGACTTTGGATGTCCAGGCAGGGCTGAGCTCCGCTAATCCTACAGGTCTAGATGAATAGTTCTGCTCTAAAGGGCCCAGTTCAGCACGCTTGGGGGGACCACCGCATCCACTGTGTGTGTGTGTGTGTGTGTGTGCATGTATGCATGTCTGTGTGTGTTGCAGCAGCCCCCATTATACTATATGTCTGTTCAGTGCAGAATATAGTGTGTGTGTGTGTTTGTGGCCCAATCCACTGTTGCCTTTCTAGGCCATGAGAGAAAGAGAGGCACTTCCCCCCTCCACTCTTCCTCAGCCCCAGCCCTGATCCTCAGGGAGTGGTTGTTATTAGTTCTAATAACTGCATTTGTTTTCAGAACAACTATTTTATAATAATTGAGGGTTTTATCACCAGCTCCCTCTGCAGCTCAACCAGGAAGTGCTCACAGTTTGATTTGAGGTTTTGTACACTTGTACTTGTCCTCTGGCTGGCTGGCCTATGACTCAGTCTTTTCCTCTGGTGTGATGGCTAAAATAGCTTTCTTACCACCAACTGTGACCCTCAGAATCAACCAATTAGGGTTCTAGGTGCAGACTGACTTCACTGAGATGTTGGTTCTCTGCTCTATGTCCATGTCTCAGTGGCATGATTTTGCTTCCTCCACAATAATGAAACATCATGTACAGATATAGGATATTAATTTGACCAGTATTGTGGCAGCAAAATAATCCTACAGCAACAGGATTTGAATGTTTAGGCCATAATGTTCCTTGATCGGTGGTTAGGCTATTAACTGGCCAAAATGAGTATACATGAGAAACTGTTTATATACAGTTGAAGTCGGAAGTTTACATACACTTAGGTTGGAGTCATTAAAACTCGTTTTTCAACCACTCCACAAATTTCTTGTTAAAAAACTATAGTTTTGGCAAGTCGGTTAGGACTTATCTACTTTGTGCATGACACAAGTAATTTTTCCAACAATTGCTTACAGACAGATTATGTCACTTATAATTCAGTGGGTCAGAAGTTTACATACACTAAGTTGTGCCTTTAAACAGTTTGGAAAATTCCCGAAAATGATGTCATAGCTTTAGAAGCTTCTGATAGGGTAATTAACATCATTTGAGACAATTGGAGGTGTACCTGTGGATGTATTTCAAGGCCTACCTTCAAAGTCAGTGCCTATTTGCTTGACATCATGGGAAAATCAAAAGAATCAGCCAAGACCTCAGAAGAAAAATTGTAGACCTCCACAAGGTTCATCCTTGGGAGCAATTTCCAAACACCTGAAGGTACCACGTTCATCTGTACAAACAATAGTACGCAAGTATAAACACCATGGGATCATGCAGCCGTCATACCGCTCAGGAAGGAGACGCGTTCTGTCTCCTGGAGATGAACGTACTTTGGTGCGAAAAGTGCAATTCAATCCCAGAACAACAGCAAAGGACCTTGTGAAGATGCTGGAGGAAACAGGTACAAAATTATCTATATCCACAGTAAAACAAGTCCTATATTGACATAACCTGAAAGGCTGCTCAGCAAGGAAGAAGCCACTGCTCCAAAACCGCCATTAAAAAAGCCAGACTACGGTTTGCAATTGCACATGGGAACAAATATTATACTTTTTGGAGAAATGTCCTCTGGTCTGATGAAACAAAAATAGAACTGTTTGACCATAATGACCATTGTTATGTTTGGAGGAAAAAGGGGGAGGCTTGCAAGCCAAAGAACACCATCCCAACCGTGAAGCACGGGGGTGGCAGCATCATGTTGTGGGGGTGCTTTTCTGCATGAGGGACTGGTGCACTTCACAAAATAGATGGCATCATGAGAAAGGAAAATTATGTGGATATATTGAAGCAACATCTCAAGACATCAGTCAGGAAGTTAAAGCTTGGTTCCAAATGGACAATGACCCCAAGCATACTTCCAAAGTTGTGGCAAAATGGCTTAAGGACAACAAAGTCAAGGTATTGGAGTGGCCATCACAAAGCCCTGACCTCAATCCTATAGAAAATGTGTGGGCAGAACTGGAAAGCAAGGAGGCCTACAAACCTGACTCAGTTACACCAGCTCTGTCAGGAGGAATGGGCCAAAATTCACCCAACTGATTGTAGGAAGCTTGTGGAAGGCTACCCGAAACATTTGACCCAAGTTAAACAATTTAAAGGCAATGCTACCAAATACTAATTCAGTGTATGTAAACTTCTGACCCACTGGAAATGTGATGAAAGAAATAAAAGCTGAAATAAATCATTCTCTCTACTATAATTCTGACATTTCACATTCTTAAAATAAGGTGGTGATCCTAACTGACCTAAAACAGGGAATTCTTACAAGGATTAAATGTCAGGAATTGTGAAAAACTGAGTTTAAATGTCATTGGCTAAGGTGTATGTAAACTTCCAACTTCAACTGTGTGTTATTGCAGTTCAGTAAGTAGCTTTGCCTTGTGTGAGACAGAATGGCTCATAGGGCAGGAGCCTATCTCCTGTTTCTGTAGCGTGAGGCAGTTAAATGTACATGTACACCCCCTGGACAGGACGCTAGTCTATCGCAGGGCCTTACTTCCAATCTATCTCCTTAATGCTGAGTGCCAAGCAGATAAGCATCAGGTCCCATTTTCAGTCTTTGGTATGACTCGGCCAGGGATTGAACTCACAACCTTCCAATCTCAGGGTGGACACTCTAACCACGAAGCCACTGAGTAGGTTTTCACTGAACTTACGTCAATCATGAAGCTCAACATTCTCAGCAACAAAGGATCAAATGAATTCTGTACAGATCAGCTAAAGAACAACAACATCAGCTAGAGGACAACAACATCAGCTAGAGGACAACAACATCACCTAGAGGACAACAACATCAGCTAGAGGACAACAACATCAGCTAGAGGACAACAACATCACCTAGAGGACAACAACATCACCTAGAGGACAACAACATCACCTAGAGGACAACAACATCAGTTAGAGGACAACAACATCAGCTAGAGGACAACAACATCACCTAGAGGACAACAACATCACCTAGAGGACAACAATATCAGCTAGAGGACAACAACATCAGCTAGAGGACAACAACATCACCTAGAGGACAACAACATCACCACCTAGAGGACAACAACATCACCACCTAGAGGACAACAACATCACCACCTAGAGGACAACAACATCACCACCTAGAGGACAACAACATCACCACCTAGAGGACAACAACATCAGCTAGAGGACAACAGCATCACCTAGAGGACAACAGCATCACCTAGAGGACAACATCACCTAGAGGACAACAACATCAGCTAGAGGACAACAACAGGGGTGCCATGGCAAGTCTGCCTGTGTGCATGCGTGTTTGTGTGTGTGTGTGTGCACGCGTGTGTGTGTGTGTGCGCGTGCTTGTGTGTGTGTGTGTGTGTGTGTGTGCGTGTGTGTGCACGTGCACGTGTGTGTGTGCGTGTGTGTGTGTGAAACAAACAAAATATGTAAAGACAGATCTAGAAGCAACGCATTAGTGTCAAATACACCAAATCATCTGCTGGTCAATGTTAGGCTTGGCAGGCTCACTTCACCCCTGGCCTTATAGAGCAGCATGCTACATACAGTACAGAGGAGACCCAGATAACAGCTAGCAATGTTTTAACTGCAGCTAGCAGCGGGCTTAGGCTCAACCACATTGTGAGGCTCTATCAGCCTGCAAACCCAAGGTCAAGGGCACGTTATATAAAGGCATGAAATCTGCCTGATATTGTAAAGATGGAGTCATAAGCTCTAAACTTTTAAAGGAAGAACCACTGTAGGATTCAGTTCCACTCCACATTTCTATAAAGAGGCGCTTTCACCTTTCCTGTCATACCATGGGGCTTTATGGGCGGCTGGAGGGGCTTAATTGGTCCATGACTGTGTGTGTGAGGGAATGTGTGTGTGTGTGCCCCACCACACTCAGGGGTGACTGCACACACACATATCACTGGCTTTCATGGTCCTCTGGAGATGGGCCTTCACACGCACACACACTCACACACACAAACACACACATGCACACAGACACACACAAACACACACACGCACACAGACACACACAAACATACACACGCACACACACAAACACACACACAGACACACGCACACTCACACTCTCAAACACAACAAAAACAAACACGCATGCACACACACGCACGCACGCACACACACACACTCTCACACACACAAACACAAACATGCACCCAAACAACCTTGTATGTTTGCAGTGGCTGTGAGGAATCAGATATAATGAGTTTATTGTATTCTCTGTAGGGTAATATTACAGACCAAACCTTTATCATGGATACACCACACATCCCCTCCAACTCACAGTCCAACACCTGGAGGCTGATAGAACTTCATAATGTGAGACCATAAGTGTCCATGTGGTTGAGCCTGAGCCCACTGTTCCAGAGACTCACTCATTGTAGCATTGGTGGTACCCTAACGGGGAGGAGGCTAGCTGAACTAGCAATCATCTTTGACGGTTTATAAGGATGGGTCTAATGTCTGTTAGTATGTTACCTACTCTTAATGCAATACTAACTGACTTCAATGGCTAGCTGCATAACTGCATTGCTAATAAAGGACTGTGTGTCATGGATTGATGGTGCTGTTGGTAGTGTACTGATGGTCAGCTTACTGCAGTAGCAGTGTAGCAAATAGCAGCCTGACAGTCAGTAGCACAAAGCTGTATCCAGCAGGGTCTGGGTGAGGTCATCCCTGGCAGACTGTCAGGCCCCAGGGCCCAGGGCAGTCTCTTTCCTTTATCTTCTCCCCTCCTCCCCTCCTCTCCTCCTCTCCCCTCCTCCTCCTCTCCCCTCCTTTCCTCCTGCTCCTCTCCCTTCTTATCCTCTCCCCTCCTCTCATCCTCTTCTCCCCTCCTCTCCTCCTCCTCC
>QNTS01004289.1:7954-19793 GCA_003317085.1 Hucho hucho | reverse complement strand
CTCCTCTCCACTCCTCTCCTCCTCTCCCCTCCTCTCCTCTCCTCTCCTCTCCTCTCCTCTCCTCCCCCCACACTAACCCCTCTAGGTCCCTAAATGATTAGGAGAGCTCAGAGGTTTGTTTCTCCCCAAGTGAAAGATCAGGGTCCCAATGGAGGGCTCAGGACAGAGAGAAAGAGAGAGAGTAGGAGAGAGAGAGACTATATCATACTCTAAACACCAGTCTAATCTCTAACCTTAAAGTAGTCCAAGGCTGAGACCTCAGACACTGAGGACAAATGTAGTCAGCGGTCCTATAGCCTCCCTGCTACATTATTACTGGCTTACCCAGGACTTGTAATGCATTAATTGCACTGATTGGAATCAAGTGGATCTTGTAAAGAGGCCTGCATGTATATTTATGGGGGTTGATTATTTAAAAGGTCATTGATGATATGCTTACTAGCTAACTAGCTTGGAGATTTCTGTGTTTGAAATGCGTTAACACAAAATGCAGTCAGTACCCTCCCATAACTTTATCATACTTGACTTTGGGTTGGTCCCAACAACAAGCCAACAAAACCACTTATGGGTAAATGTAATAATCTAAAAGTCCTCATTGTTCACTGTTCGGCCTTGATACTTGTCTATGGCTTCTGATGGCCAAACCATAATCCACACAGAGAGGTAATGGGAACCATCTCACCACTGAGCCCCATACAGCCCCGGTCATAGAGCCCCATAGAGAGACAACCAGGGCCCCTGTGGGCAGGGTAGCCATTGGTCCAGTGAAGTAGTGAATGGCTTCATTGTGATATAGATCCACATGAAGTGCTTAGGGCCCTTACCCGTGGTATTGGAGGGCCCTGGCCCATAGTATCGGAGTGCCCTGGCCCGTGGTATTGGAGGGCCCTGGCCCATAGTATCGGAGTGCCCTGACCCATAGTATCGGAGGGCCCTGGTATCGGAGTGGCCTGGCCCATAGTATCGGAGTGCCCTGGCCTGCGGTATTGGAGGGCCCTGGCCCATAGTATCGGAGTGCCCTGGCCCATAATATCGGAGGGCCCTGGTATCAAAGTGCCCTGGCCCATAGTATCGGAGTGCCCTGGCCCATAGTATCGGAGGGCCCTGACCCGGGGTATTGGAGGGCCCTGGCCCATAGTATCGGAGAGCCCTGACCCGTGGTATTGGAGGGCCCTGGCCCATAGTATCAGAGGGCCCTGACCCGGGGTATTGGAGGGCCAAGGCCCAGTAAGTGAATTAGAAGAGATGTCCCAAAGCCAGGCTTTAATTTCCTGCATTGGCCTTAATCTGATTGGGAGCAATCTGGGCGGTTAGCTAAAGGGATTCCGCCGGCCAAATAGTTTTTATTTCATTACTTTATAAAGAGTGGAAGAGGATCCCACTCTCTATGCAATCAGGCTGGCCTTCTCCATCTTGGCTCCAATATGCACCGCTCAGACCAAGGGATGGGCCTCGTCAATGGCCCTTTATCATGGCCACAGAGAAACCATTACCACTGTGCCAATGAGCGATGTGACTGATGAGGGGTATGCACAGACACAGACAGACACACAGTCACAGGATCATTTGTCTAATATGCAGGATTTGTTGATTGTGAATAGATTGTGGTGGTTTTTCCATTGGACAAAGCCTGGTGTTTATTGGTGTGTCAGTATGACTCAGACTCATGTGACGACAGTGTTTCAAGAGACAGTCTTCAAAATCTGCAGAAATAACAATAAAGTCATAAGCATAGCAGTAAACCTCTGTGAGCTAGTAGCTAATACAGCTAATGCAGTACGTCAGCTTCTGCATACGTAAAGGTCAATGGTCAGGGATAGGTGTATGTGTACGTGCAAGAGTGTGCAGGTGTGCACGTGTGTGTGTGTGTGTGTGTGTCCTGTTGCGGAGCGGTAGCCTACCTCTGTCACGGAACAGTGGATGACAACAGCACGTCTTGGTCTTAACAAAGCTGCCCCAGTGTTTCCTGAGCGGGCTGAACGTGATCTAACCACCGCCTGACATCAGCCAACCAGCCTGTACATGTAAACTGTTTGTTCTGCAGCCTTGGCTGAGGCCTCCCGAGGTCCCTTTGTTTAGTGGCAGTGCCTTCAATAAGTATTCATACCCCTTGACTTATTCCACATTTTGTTGTATTACTGCCTGAATTCAAAATGGATTCAATATATTTTGTTCCTCACCATTCTACACGCAATACCCAATAATGACATCACAATACCCCATAATGACATCACAATATCCCATAATGACATCACAATACCCTATAATGACATCACAATACCCCATAATGACATCACAATACCCCATAATGACAAAGTGAAAACAGGTTTTTAGACATATCTCATTTACACATGTGAATACATGTTAGAAGCACCTTTGGCAGCGATTACAGCTGCGAGTCTTTTTGGGTAAGTCTCTAAGAGCTTTGCACACCTGGATTGTACAATATTTGCACATTATTCATACAAAAATTATTCAAGCTCTGTCAAGTTGGTTGTTGCTCATTGCCATTTTCAGGTCTTGCCATAGATTTTCCCTCTAGGATTTTGCCTCTTAGCTCTATTCAGTTTCAAAGGAATATTCAGTGTCTGCTTTTTCTTTTTTTATAGGTGCCTTTTGTTGCGAGGTGTTGGAAAACCTCCCTGGTCTTTGTGGTTGAATCTGTGTTTAAAATTCACTGTTCGACTGAGGGACCTTACAGATAATTGTATGTGTGGGGTACAGAGATGAGGTAGTCATTTAAAAATTGCAGACAGAGTGAATCCATGAAACTTATTATGTGACTTGTTAAGCACATTTTTACTCCTGGACTTATTTAGGCTTCCTATAACAAAGGGGTTGAATACTTATTGTCACGGATCCCTCCGGAACTTTCATTGAGCACACATGTCCCCTATTCCCACTGATTAGTACTTGTATAAGTGTGCCCTTTGGTTTCCATTGGGCTGTCGATTATTGTTACAATGTCCGTTGGTGTGTGTGAGTACCTGTGCTGTGTGTTTTGGCTTTCGTGCCCTTGTGGATTGCGCAGATGATTACGGGTCTCGTCCCGTGTGTTAATCGTTGTGTTCATCCCTGCATGTGTTATTTATTTGAGGTACTCCTCGTTCTTTTGTTTTGGGTTTCTACCTTGTGTTTTGTTACGTCTTTGTTTGGTCTTCGCCCACCCGTGCCTTTACACGGCACGCCGTAATTTGGGCTTAATAAAACATCCTATTACGCGTTCTTGCGCCTGTCTCCCGAATCATTTATGCCAACGTGACACTTGTAGACTCAATACATTTCAGCTTTAGATTTTTTATTAATTTGTAAAAAAATTCTAAAAACTTGATTCCACTTTGACATTATGGGGTATTGTGTGTAGGCCAGAAAAAAAATCTAAATTCAATCTGTAACACAACAAAATTGGAAAAAGTCAAGGGTTGTGAATACTTTCTGAAGGCACTGTACCAGCACAGTTGGAGATCACACATTGAAGTTGAAGGACTCGCGCGGTAATACATTGTCTTATTGTTGTAAACAATTATTCAGGGTTGTTTGTTTGTTTGTTTGTTAAGTCTTCAGGCTTTATCATTCTGTAAAATGTTTTAGCTAGCAGAAATACATTGTATTTGTAATATCTCAGTATGCGACGGCAACTGCCTTTTGGTTTAATAAGTAATGCGTCACCTGATGAGACGTTACGATGCTTCGTTCTTCCATATCTGATATTATGATTGGAGCTGCCTCCTCCTACCTCCTCCCGTTTAACAAACAGCCCCCATCCCGTCCAAGGTCAGCCTAACCTCCTGAGCCCTGATCAAACTTTTTACCTGTTTTTTTTATTGAGCCCATTCATTTCCTAATCAATCTGGGCTGGGATGGCGGCAGGGAGTGGTGGATGGCGCGCGGCCAGCGTTGGATGAATGAGAGAGATTACAGCAGGAGTCAAGGATAATCTCTGCCCCCTGCTGATAACTGAGCCATAAAAATGTATCAATGTTTTCTACTCGCTCAGGATTTACAGGCCAACACTGTTTATGGCCAGTAGCAGGTGGATCAGGAGGGGAGAAGGCCGTCCGAACACACAAACACACAAACATACACACACACACACACCTGAAAGGGAACACACAAAATCGGTAATCATTCCTCCTACCCCTCCCCTCTCATCTTCCTGTATTTCACACTTCCCTTTATCTCTTTCACTCTTTCTATCGATGTCTTACTGAGACTGCTTTTCCCCATGTTGATTATCTCTCTATCTATACACTAGACACCATCTTCTACCACTAGAGAAAGACACAAACAATGGAATGGACTAATATTTGTTAATGAGGACTTGAGAGCAATGACTTTCCCCATTAAGAGATTCTAAATTATACCAGATGTAGATTAGAACTCAGCAACTACTGAAGGATAATACAGAGAGTTGATCTGGGGTTAATTAACATGACCTTACCAAACCCCTCTGGCCACCTCATAACGTGTGTGTATGTGTGTGTGTGTGTGCGCGCATCTGCGTGCTTTGTGCACTGGGGCAAGTGGGGCCTTTTCAATTAGAGAGTCTGTGCCTCTTTCCTCCAGTGTCAATTAGCAGCGGTTAAACCTTTATAAATGGCACATCTCTATGATAATAAAATCAGTGAGTTCTTTTCATTATGTTGCACTTTATCCTTACAAGTCTTTGTTTCAGAGATAAAAATCTGATAGATTTAACAGTAGTAGCAATATAACAGTGGTGGTGCAGTTTTGAGTCAATAGCTTTGTGGCAGTGTCCTAGCAAAGACATCTACCAGACAGACACTTACAGGACACTGCTTTAGGGCTGTGTCCCAAATGGCATCCCATTCCCTTTACAGTGCACTACTTTTGACCCGGGTTCAGGTCAGCAGTGCACTAGGGAATAGGGTGCTCTGAGCTCATTGTGGTCCTATGGCAGACAGACATTGTGTCAGGACAGGGCAGGCGCTTGTGCCGCTGGTAACGTGGTGTGGTTAATGAGCAGCGGAACACCACAAGTTCGGAGCATGGCATGCCGGGGTGCCACCGAGGCGAAGCCTCCAGTATCACTTTGTTTTACAACCAAACTCTAAACACCAGTCTAATCTCTAACCTTAAAGTGGTCCAAGGCTGAGACCTCAACCACTGAGGACAAATGTAGTCAGCGGTCCTATAGCCTCGTATACATAGTGACATGTCATTCCTTCACTTTAGCCATTGTGAACTTACTGAGATGTAAAGTAGAGAGGGATAGATAGAGAGTGGCCTTGAGTGGAGCTACAGGACAAAATACAAACCCTCAGCCCAAAAAGGCTTGTGGTGTTGATGGTATCCTACATGAAATGATACAATATACAGACCACAAATTCAAATAGGCTATTCCTAAACTCTTCATCATTATTCTCAGCTCTGGCATCTTCCCCAATATTTGGAATGAAGGTCTGATCAGCCCAATCCACAAAAGATTTCTTAACTCAGGGTGAGACAGGGACGCAGCTTGAACTCCACCCTCTTCAACATACACTGAGTGTACAAAACATTAAGGCCACCTTCCTAATATTAAGTTGCCCTTTTGCCCTCAGAATATGCTAATTTCCTAGGGGCGTGGACTATACAAGTTGTTGAAAGCGTACCACAGGGATGCTGGCCCATGTTGACTCCAATGCTTCCCACAGTTGTATCAAGTTGTCTGGATGTCCTTTGGGTGGTGGACCATTCTTGATACACACGTGAAACTGTTGAGAGTGAGAAACCCAGCAGTGTTGCAGTTCTGAAGTGTTCCGAAGTGTCTGTCCTATATCTGAGCAATATAAGAAAGATCAGGAAACATAAATACATATTTTTATATATGTAACCCCTTATTTTTGGCACTAAATAGTCTCCATATAGGACTATACCTGCTAGTTATCAAAATCCAGAAAATAGATGTTGCATTCTACAACCATCTTAAAGGAAGCGATGCCCACACGTTCCTCCACAAAGCTCTCAGCTACAGAGAGATTAACCTAGAGACGTCCCCTCAGCCGGCTGGTTATGGGGCTCTGTTTACCCCACAGAGCTCCAGGACAGCAACAGAATTAGACCAAACCAAATTATGAGAAAGCAAAAAGATAACTATTTGACACACTGGACAGAATCAACCCAAAAAACTGAGCAATTTGGAATTCCACCTGGCCCCAAACAGACAGTGGCAGAATACCTGAACATTGTGACTGACCCCAAATTAAGAAAATCCTTGACTCTGTACAGACTTGCTATTGAGAGAGGCAGACCTGGCTCTCGAGAGAAGACCGGCTATGTGCACACTGCCCACAAAATGAGGTGGAAACTGAGCTACACTTCTTAACCTCCTGCCAAATGTATGACCATATTAGAGATACATATTTCTCACAGATCACACAGACCCACAAAGAATTATAAAACCCCTCAAACAATGATAAACTCCCATGTCTATTAGGCGAAATACCGCAGTGTGCAATCACAGCAGCAAGATTTGTGGCCCGTTGCCATGAGAAAAGGGCATCAAGTAGAGCACAAACAACATTGTAAATACCACCAATATTTATCTGTTTATTTATCTTCCCCTACAACTATTTGCTGATAATATAACACTTTTTTTTTATAGCTTTTGTGAGTGCAATGTTTACTGTTAATTTCTAATAATTTGTTGTTTTGTGTCTTCTCACTTTTGTTTATTGTTTATTTCACTTGCTTTGACAATGTAAGCACGTTTCCCATGCCAATGAAGCCCCGTTGAATTTAATTGAGTAGTACGCAGAGCAGAGCGGACTTGCCGGGTTAGCTATCCTAGCACATGATGCCTTCAGGCTAGCTTTAGCCTTGGTCTCTGCCAGTCCCAGTTCCCTGGACCTCTCTCACGCTATCCCTCTGCTCCACTTTTAACACACAGGAACAACTCTGGGCAAACTCCACCGCAGCACAGCCACAGCGCTCACATCATTAGCTATTTCTTCAGTACACTCTCTTTGCCAAAGTCACACAATGTTCTCTTCGCATTTCATCCATCGTTGGTCACACATAGCTGGAAATCTCCTTAAGCAATCAGATTGGGCTTTTAGACCCAGAGCTGTGGCCTGTAACAGTGGCTGTTCTGTACGTTTACAATGCTTTATTTAGAAATGAGACATGTCACAAGTCTCACCATGTCTGGTGTGTGAGTGTGTGTTCACTATGTTTTTTTGTCACATAAAAAGGTACATAAATACTGAGTAAATTAGGCCCCAAGTCTCAAGTGGATACATGTGTAAAACGTACATATCTGTGTGTGTTTCTAAATGTTTGTATTAGCATGCTTCACACTCTAATGCTCCGAGTTAGATCTCCAATGACAATCTCTTAAGTACGTTCTTGTGAGGATGACAGTGTGGAGATCACATAACAGTTTACATTGGAGAAGCACTCACACTCTGTGCTACTGCATTACCTTTGACCTATACAGAAGAAACAAGATAACTACATAAATTAGACGCAAATGTTTCACTTCAGGATTATCAGATAGCTATATGTGAATTGTATTAATGTAGCTAACCAGCTAGTTTTACATGTAAAACACAACCTAAAACTAATGTTGCTATGCAAGGTAGATGGCCAACGTTAGCTACCAATTCTTTGTGGGTAGCTAGCTGGCTACCAACTCTACACTACTGTGAATATTTTAGGCAGTTTAACATGCTAAAATGAACACAGTATGTATTTATTAATGTATCAAGATAAAATATTATAGTCAGGCAACATATGAGATGTGAGTGGGCAACTTTTCGCACTTCAGTCAGCCGCCATTGTTTTTAAGAAATTGTGTCTCGTTTTTTACATGGTTGTGTCATATTACGTCAACGATCCTGGGAATATTTCAGTTGAAGCTTGCATTGATGCACACTCCGAAATACACTATATATACAAAAGTATTTGGATTCCCCTTCAAATTAGTGGATTTGGCTGTTTCAGCCACACATGCTGCTGACAGGTGTATAAATTCGAGAACACGGCCATGCAATCTCCATAGACAAACATTGGCAGTAGAATGGCCTTACTGAAGAGCTCAGTGACTTTCAACATGGCACTGTCATAGGAAGCCAACTTTCCAACAAGTCGGTTCGTCAAATGTCTGCCTTGCTAGAGCTGCCCTGGTCAACTGTAAGTGCTGTTGTTGTGAAGTGGAAATGTCTAGGAGCAACTCTGCCGCAAAGTGATAGGCCACACAAGCTCAGAACGGGACAGCCGAGTGCTGAAGCACGTAGCGCATAAAAATTGTCTGTCCTCAGTTGCGACACTCAATACCGAGTTCCAAACTGCCTCTGGAATCAACGTCAGCACAATAACTGTTCGTCGGGAGATGGGTTTCCATGACCGAGCAGCCACACACAAGCCTAAGATCACCATGCGCAATGCCATGCATCGGCTGGAGTGGTGTAAAGGTCGCCACCATTGAACTCTGGAACAGTGGAAATGCGTTCTCTGGATTGATGAATCACGCTTCACCATCTGGCAGTCCGAAGGACGAATCTGGGTTTGTGGAGGAGGAATAATGGTCTGGGGCTGTTTTTCATGGTTCGGTCTAAGCTCCTTAGTTCCAGTGAAGGGAAATCTTAACACTACAGCATACAATGACATTCTAGATGATTCTGTGCTTCCAACTTTGTGGCAACAGTTTGGGGAAGGCCCTTTCCTGTTTCAGCATGACAATGCCCCCATGCACAAAGCGAGGTCCATACAGGAATGATTTGTTGGAAGAGATTAATTGGAACGCCGACTGTGAGCCAGGCCTATTCGCCAAACATCAGTGCCCGACCTCACTAATGCTCTTGAGCAAGTCCTCGCAGAAATGTTCCAACATCTAGTGGAAAGCCTTCCCAGAGAGTGGAGGCTGTTATAGCAGCAAAGGGGGGACCAACTCCATATTAATGTCTTTGATTTTGTAATGAGATGTTCGACGAGCAGGTGTCCACATACTTTTGGTCATCTAGTGTACACTGGCAAGAAAAAGTATGTGAACCCTTTGGAAATACCTGGATTTCTGCATAAATTGGTCATAAAATTTTATCTGATCTTCATCTAGGTCACAACCATAGACAAACACTGTCTGCTTAAACTAATAACACACAAACAATTATACGTTTTCATGTCTTTATTGAACACACCGTTTAAACATTCACAGTGCGGGGTGGGAAAAGTATGTGAACCCTTGGATTTAATAACTGGTTGACACTCCTTTGCCAGCAATAACCTCAACCAAACGTTTTCTGTAGTTGCGGATCAGACCTGCACAACGGTCAGGAGGAATTTTGGACCATTCCTCTTTACAAAACTGTTTCAGTTCAGCAATATTCTTGGGATGTCTGATGTGAACTGCTCTCTTGAGGTCATGCCACAGCATCTCAATCGGGTTGAGGTCAGGACTCTGACTGGGCCACTCCAGAAGGCGTATTTTCTTCTGTTGAAGCCATTCTGTTGTCGATTTACTTCTGTGTTTTGGGTTGTTGTCCTGTTGCATCACCCAACTTCTGTTGAGCTTCAATTGGTGTACAGATAGCCTAACATTCTTCTGCAAAATGTCTTGATAAACTTGGGAATTCATTTTTCTGTCGATGATAGCAAGCTGTCCAGGCCCTGAGGCAGCAAAGCAGCCCCAAACCATGATGCTCCCTCCACCATACTTTAGTTGGGATGAGGTTTTGATGTTGGTGTGCTGTGCCTTTTTTTCTCCACACATAGTGTTGTGTGTTCCTTCCAAACAACTCAACTGTAGTTTAATCTGCCCACAGAACATTTTGCCAGTAGCACTGTGGAACATCCAGGTGCACTTTAGCAAACTTCAGACGTGCAGCAATGTTTTTTTTGGACAGCAGGTCCTTCTTCCATGGTGTCCTCCCATGACCACATTCTTGTTAGTGTTTTACGTATCGTAGACTCGTCAACAGAGATGTTAGCATGTTCCAGAGATTTCTGTAAGTCTTTAGCTGACACTAGGATTCTTCTTAACCTCATTGAGCATTTTGCACTGTGCTCTTGCAGTCATCTTTGCAGGACGGCCACTCCTAAGGAGAGTAGCAACAGTGCTGAACTTTCTACATTTATAGACAATTTGTCTTACTGTGGACTGAAGAACACCAAGGCTTTTAGAGATACTTTTGTAACCCTTAACAATTCTTAATCTTAGGCCTTCTGAGATCTCGTTCATTCGAGGCATGGTTCACATCAGGCAATGTTTCTTGTGAATAGCAAACTCAAATTTTGTGAGTGTTTTTTATAGGGCAAGGCAGCTCTAACCAACATCTCGTCTCATTGATTGGTCTCCAGGTTAGCTGACTTCTGACTCCAATTAGCTTTGGGAGAAGTCATTAGCCTAGGGGTTCACATACTTTTTCTAACCTACACTGTGAATGTTTAAATGATGTATTCAATATAAACAAGAAAATACAATAATTTGTGTGTTATTAGTTTAAGCACACTGTGTTTGTCTATTGTTGTGACTTGCCACTGTTGGTACAAACGGAGTACACATCTGAAAATTGTCCTCCATGGTCCGTTTTGCATACTTTGATTTGGACTCAAATCAAATCAAATTGTATTTGTCACATGCTTCGTGAACAACAGTGGAATTAATTACGGGCCCTTCGCAACAATGCAGAGAGGAAAACTAGAGAAGTAATAAGACGAGGAGTAAATAGAACAAGAATAACCTGAGGAATAAATACTCAGTCAGTATGGCGTTCTCCGAGCACAGTACATAATGAGAAACACCCTATATTTACTCTCCCATACTTCTTAATGGGAAACTCTTGACCTTGCAGACTTGGCTTGTGTGGATGTAGATGCAGGTTTAATATGTGGCCTATAGAGACGGTAAGACGAGAGACAGGGGGAGAGAGAGAGAGAGAGAGAGAGAGAGAGAGAGAGAGAGAGATGAGATGAGACTCCCTTCAACAGCCTCTCTATCACACCCCACCATCCCTCTCTATGCCCTCTTGTTTCTCTTCCCCCAATTACTCTGACCACTGGGGGTCCCTGTAATTGGTCTACCCCTGCCAGATTAGCCCTGAGGTGGGCTACAGCGGCAGGACAGGCCCTGGTTTCAAAGAGGCCCACCTGGGCTCCTCCACCCTAGCCCCTCCAGTGTGACGACTGCCTTGGGGCAGGGGGTAGAGGGGGGCCGCGGCGTCTCTGTCTGTCCACATCACAGACCAATCAATAAACGAGCTGGGGCCCTCACACCCACCGGAGCCTGCTTTAAAGACAGACGGCCACCCCACCACACTGTACTACACACACACACACACACACACACACACACACAGGCCCCACTAGGACAGGCAGCCCAGGTGAAATAGGGGGGTTATCTCTGTCTGACTTAACAAACACAGATTGGTGATAATAGCATTAGAGTATAATGCTGTCTATTGCAGGTAAAGAGGGATGTAGCCTACAGCATTCTGCCATAGGGGCCATGCAGGAAGAGGGGGGTCTTTGTGTTATGGAGGCTGCAGGAATATAGGTTGACTTTATTGTGATGAGGCTGCTGCCAGAGTGGTCCTTTGTATAGCTGGGCTATAGAGGGATAATTGGAACTCAAGGAAATCAGGTCTATACTGTTGTTGGGTATCCAGACTGAAGGCTGCTGCAGGCTGAGAGCTATCTTATTCATCCAGGGAGAGAAGAACCACTAGGCCAGGCTCCAACCCCTCGCACCCCTCCGTCTTTAGGCAGAGCCTGGCAGAGAGCCCACTGGAAGCTGTGTGTGTGTGTGTGTGTGTGTGTGTGTGTGTGTGTGTGTGTGTGTGTGTGTGTGTGTGTGTGTGTGTGTGTGTGTGTGTGTGTGTGTGTGTGTGTGTGTGCGTGT